>CAUYSK010079155.1:0-31457 GCA_963575035.1 Avahi laniger | reverse complement strand
CAGGAATAACTGGATATGTACTTGTTAATAGTGACTACGATGGCAATGTTCGTGCATTCAGGCTGGGAGAGAGTATTCATGAGCAACAGTGTGCTGAAAGCCTGTGAAAAAGTTCACAGAGAGCTGCTCCAGGATTGATGGGGACTTGTTTGTACTGACGTGGGTACCACCTCAAGGATGCAGATGAGAACCTTATCCCTGTTTATTCTATTGTCTGAATGGTGCTTACATGTAGTTGAATTTTAGTAAGTGGATGATTGAGAATACCCGTTTCAAAGTATGGTCTTTTTTCATCAAGAGCTTTGACATCACAGGGGAGTTTGTTAGAAACAGAAAAAACCATTTCGGGCCCCAATCCAGACCTATTGAATCAGTCTCTGCATTTTAGCAAGATCCCAGGTGTTTTCCATGCACCCTGAAGTTGGAGAAGTAGTGATCTCAATATCCTACACAAATCTCTTTTAACACTTTGGCCACTTATACATAGTGACTGGCCCTCCTTTATGCCTGATACTTGGGGATTGATTTGTAAGTGTCCTATCCTCAAGAGAAATGTTTTCTACGTTTCTTTTAAACACAGCACATTCATTTTTCTAAGGATTCATCAGGATAAAAGGAGAAAAATGAAATGTGAAATAGCTCAAATAATATGAAAGAAAATTATTGCTGCTTGTACTGTGTTTCATTCTAGAATTCAATATGTTACTCAAAAGGTCAAAGCATATATCTAATACATTTCCTAATGTTCTGAAGAATTATAATGAAACTGGCCAGAAACCAATTTGAATACTTTCTGGTGCCATTTAATCAAAGAAACTTAGATAAGGTAACACTTTGTGTAATGGGTAGGCAAAACATTTCATATTAAAAATTCATTATCTGCTCAAATTAACCAAATGTCTTCATTCATGCTTTTTAATATCAATTTAACTTTTTTTCTTTCTGTAGTAATTTCCCCAGAAAGGTAAAGTTGAGATTTCTTCTAACCTCAACTTAAGAGGAACTGATTATGAAGTTGTTTCCCAAAGAATCTCCCACATGGTATGGCTCACAAAGAAGTAACATTAGTCAATCGCATTCAGAAAAATTTTCCCTAAAACAAGTTGATGTACTATAGAGTAAGATTTCTAAAAGAAATTTGAATTTATAATTAGAATAAATTAACTATGAAATAATTTTATCAACCCAGCTAATATTTAAACTTCTTACTATGGTACAAATCAAACCTATGAAGCCTGCCTTCTGGAAGATTGTACTTGAACACAAAATTTTTGTGGACACACGAAAGAAAGGACTAGGTCTCTTAAAGTACTACCACATTCCCTCTCTGAAAAAAGAACACCACTTACAGTGAATTAATTTTCTAGGATCAGAATGTGTAGATCAAAATGGATATTTTTAAAATATTAAATAGATCTCATTCCTAAAGAGTTTCACTTTATTTTCAGAATACAGAGCTGAAAATCAATTTCCAAAACAATAGTTTGGTTGCAATGTGATTTAGACATAGCCTCATGAAATTTGGATAAATTCTCACACTTAGTGTTCTTAATGGCAGGATAATTTCATGAGAATTCACTGAATGACAAGTATTGATGTGTCACTATCTGATTCCCCAACGATGTGGTAAATTATGAATATGAATTTTATATGGCTGCTTAAGTAATGGTTTGAGAAGTCTTTGTTGTAGTGAATCTTAACATTGGCACTGAAATAATTGGGATCCTTAAAAACTTAATTTATTAATTCATTAATATGTTCATACTATGTTCCAGACACTGCTGTAATTAGAAATTATTGGGTCAAATAGTGATGCTCCATCTATTTTTAAGGACTCTGTGACACATTACCCAAACTGCTTTCTAGAAATGTTTCAGTGAACTCTCTTACCATCAGAATACAAGGGACCCCTCACTCTCAATATTGTCACTAGTGAGGGTTTGAAACATAAAAACATTCTAACTCATTATTGCTTATATTTCAGTTAAATATTTTAAATATTTTTTCATAATTTACATTTCTTCCTTTGTGCAGTATTTGTTCTTGCTCTTTGGCATATTTCAGAGTAATATATAGTACTACAATAATTATTTGTCATTTGTTATGATTGTTTTCCCCAATTTATTATAGTTATTTTTATTACTTACTTGATTTTAATTTACTTATTATAATTTTAATATAAGAATTTTAACATTTACATGTTATTTATAATATTTGATAGAACTTATGTATTAATATATTCAACCAATATTTGTGTTTCTTGTTTTCTCACCCTGTAATAAAGAGAACTGTGCATGTCAAGTATTAGCCACCAGGCAGAACATAAATGCTGTCTACTTAGTCAAATCCTTTATTTCTATCTTTAATTGAAAGACAGACAAATATACCCAGCTCCAATTCTCAATTGCTAGATGGCATATTTTCCCATTGTGGCTCTGCTGAATTGAGAGAGGGCACCTTCTCCTACCCTGTTGCTTCTCCTTCTAAACTCATGGATGATGAGAAAAACAGCTGTCTTGGCCTTTGCCTGGATCTACACAGTGTTGTTTGGAAGATCCCCTTGGGTGGAGTGAGCATAGCATTGCATCTTTCTTATCTATACTTCCTTGATGTTATATGTGGGGCTCTCAGTCTCTGAACAAATATATAAGTCTGATTCTTTTTACTACTTTAAAAAATATGGTGTATACTATGAGGGCCATTTCTCTTTTTTATGGCTTATTCAATCTTGGGTTTCTAAGACAGTTGGGTAGCACTAAAACGTCCTATACTTTTCTTAAGGCTAGCAGACATTAAGCAAATAGTTTAAGAAATAACATTCACTATGACAGTGCTATATTTGGTGAAGAAAAAAGATAGGTTATTGTGAAAGAACTGAATAGTAGGATTGATTCTGAGTTTAACTCCCATAATTGCTTATAATATTGACCTTGACCTCTAAAATTATACAATACGCCTTTTTGAATATCTAGAAAGTGTAAATGTCTGTATTTAGTGTAATTATCATAAGATTTTGATATTCAGGTTTCATTGGAATTGGGATTTAAATATTTTGATTCCAATTAATTATCCCCTTTTCTTATTTTACTTGTGTAAATCCTTGTTTATGAAAAAATTATATTCCTAAAATATTTTCCAATAATTTACTCTAGTGAAGCCAATAATAAAAAAGGAAAGCAATGATAGCTTACTAAAAGGTACATTGCAAAGGGAAAATACAGCTTTAAAAACTATTGGCATGACACAACCTATATAAATCAGTGACTTCAATAATGTAGGCAAAAAGTTATATAGAAATTATAATTGATATTTAAAGTAAAGAATTATTTCTCATTGCTATTCATTTTAATCACATGTAACTAACATATTTTTGCTATTCTATTCTTTTTTATATATTATTAGTATTTTAAGTATCAAATACTTGTGGTTAGTTACTTGCTCCATTTTAGACTATGAGGTGGTGCTGTTAACCCTATTTATTTCAAGTCACTATACATGACCAATTTTGTTTCGGTGGTGGTCATCATTTTGAGGACATATTGCCTTTTTAGTTGAACAGAAGTATAAAATATTACAATATTTCCATGCTACCATAAGGATGTTGTTTTCACTAGCCCCTAGCTCTATGTTTTAATGTAAATAGTATGTACTCAGGAAATATTATGAATGACTGACCAAACATTTTTTTATTTCTTCTTTTTCCAACTGAAAAGATATGCCAATATAGGCTAATGTAAGTGAAATAGATATTTAATGTTTCAATTATAGGAAAAAAATTGATGCCACCCTTTAAAAGTGTTATTCGCTAAATTGATTCAAATTTGGAGTTGATGTGAAAATAGTCATATGGATTCGAACTAGCTTTTGGACCATAAATAAAGCTTAAGAATAAAGTGACAATGAAGCAAAACTGTAGGAGGTGTTCAGGAGGTTGCAACAAAAGGTGGTGCTAGGACTGATCATTTTTTAACATTTGTCATTTATTAATGATTCAAAACGAATCTGTGAATAGCACATTGGGGAACGTTGGAGCTAGTGCTAAACTGGGAGGTGTTGCAAGCAACAGAAACTAAGAAATATAATTGACCTAACAAAAACATCATAAATACAAGGAATGTTTTTATCATTATAAAGATGTATATGTTAGAAATAATTAAAAATACGGCATTTATATAAAATGCCAAAGAATGATCGAGAAATTTTTGGGAGACGGATGGTGTTTAATATTTCTAAGATGAAGGCTCTGTGGTTTTCGCGGTGTCTTACCCTGCGCTCCTGTTTATCTTTCTTGCCATCTTGATGGTACGGATGCTTGTCTGAAACCGCCCCCTTCATTAGTGTCTATCTGCCCGTATTTTTCTTACAAATCAGCTGATCACAAGGGAGAAAGGATTAGCTGGTTAAAAATATTTACCTTTAGACTCTATAGCACAGTGGTTAAGGATACAAGCTCTGGAGCCAGATCGTGTTAGACTTATAGCTCCACCACTAGCTGTGTAATCTTGACCAGGTTGCTTAATCTCTCCGTGCCTCAGTTTCCTCATATTTCCAATGAGATACTAATATTGTCTATAAGAATGGTGTGAAGATATCTGCAATGCCTGACACGTAGAAATGCTGTACGTATTAACTACTAATACTGCTACTATTAATTTCATCATTACTTTATGTTTGCCTTATAGCTATTAATAAAAATTGAGCAAATAGCATTTGTCAAGTGTTTATGTCTAAAGAGAAATAATGTGACAAATATTGATTTTTCAGGCTTTGAAATCCCTTTTAGTGAGAGGTTCTCCTAGGTACCAAGCCTCTTCACTGATATTTTAAATTATATGCACGTAGGTACCTCTGGTTGAATTAAAATTCATTTCAGAATCGTGGTATTTTAAACATCTTGTTCTCTTTCTCAATTAGATAAAAACTATTATCCAACTGGGTATTGGGTCGTGCTATCAGGATAAGTGTCAGAGAGTTGATATCAAATCTAGACCTGGCAGAGTGTAATTTAATGTACTATCAGTCAGACAGGCCGACGCCCTGACAACATGGATGTTAGGTTGGGCTCAGAGACAGTATCTCTTCCCAATGAGCATTAGAAGGAGAAAAAAAATGACTTGTCCTATTAAGTTATCAGTGATCTTAATATGCGATGATCAATACTAAGTGAAACTGTGGGGTAAAATCAAAATTAAATAATAGAGAATATTTATATACCTTTATCTGATACAGATGCAATCTATGTCCAATAACAGCATAAAAATGACAAAGGTGAATCAAATCTAACATTATTTATTTAGATATGAATGTTTATTTTGTGACTTTAAATAAAATTGAAAGCTTCCATGAAGTGAACGACAGAATGCCAATGGAAGGAAACATAGTATTGTGATACTCATGAGAAAAGCTCCATTCATTTGGCCATCCAGGATCCAAAATTACATATCAACTAGTCCAGAGATGTGCAACTGAAGTTGATTAAAGAACTAGATGATGGATTTATACACAGAGAGCTTTGTGAGGGATGAGGAACGAGGAACACGCAAACAGGCCAGGCTGTCTACCTAACAGTGGTGTTGCAGCAGAATCACTGATCTAAGAATTGGAGGTAATACCAAAAATAAAACAAAGTGACCTGATTTTCAAGAAAAATTTCGTGACTGTAAGAAAAATTTGGTGCTGGGAATGGCCTTCAGTAAATCGGGACAGCTCTGGGATATGGGCTGATTAAAAGTAGAGGGGTCCTCCCCCTCCAGACAAACAGAATACAGGTAGAGTCCTCTCTGGGGAAATGGAAGAACAGTAAAAAATATGTACCTTAAAGTTGGAAAAGTGGGTGGACTTTTTCCATTTTTGGTTTACGTTCACTGTAATTTAGCAAGCAAGAAGAAAAATGATACAATAGAAGATGAAATGCCTGGCCCAATCTGGTGTGGCAGAAGTTTAGTTTTTATTTGTTTCTTTATTTTGCGTGTTAACTCACTCTTCAAAAAATTGGGAATAAATTGATGCTTATGTAAGTTCTATAAAATTATAGAAATCAGGATAAAAGAGAAAAATGTTCTGTATTTTACCCCAGCCTAATTCTCCTCAAAGATGCTTTTAGAATGATATTCTATTTTGCAACCAAATTGTCACTTTCTTCTTTTAGTAATATAATTTCACAATTTTAGCTGGGCTTCCCAGCAAGAGATTAGATTTTCCAGCCTTCTTCAGCTGGGAATACAGCCATATAGCTGTGTTCTTGCCTTCCTTCTACCCGCTTCCCACTAACTGGAATTAAGTCAAGATGGAGAGGGCAGGAGCAGTCATCTAGTATCGTGAGTTAGAAACCACATTTTGAAGTTGACAGGGCAACAAGACAGAAGGAAGATGGTCCCTGGGCAAATTTGTGAAGGAGAACTGCCATTCTATCTTGCACTTTCACATCAGAGTGTGAAATAAACTTTTATCTTTTTAGTTTGGCATTTCATTTACTTGGCCAAAGTGACGTCAAAACAAACATACATCTCTAAAATCCAATAAAATCAGTTTTTTCCATTGTAAAACAGGGATAATAATATTACTTACCTAGGGCTGTTGTTAAGATTGTCAACCTAAATACCAGAAAAGGAGAGAGGCTCTTTCCAATAAAATATTTATTTGGGAATGAACATTTCAATGGGAATACAGTGCCATAGTAAAATATGGGTGTATTCAGGGAGGTAAATAAAGATGACAGTTTTTAAAAGAAAAAATCACATAGTAAAAGAAAATTGCATAAGTTGTTTTGAAACAATTATCCTTGTCTACTAGGACCAATGACGATGGGAACATAAGCCCAAGACTGGACAGGCAGGTGCTAGGCAGATGTCTTCACAAAGTATTTTTAGTGTAAGGTTATGGTGGCTTTCATGCAAGGTTATGTTTTTCGCAGTCTTTTGTGATAGTTCTTGTTAGGAGGCATAGGTGTGTGAGAACTCTCCCTTCAAGTCCTTACCTGACTCCTCTTTGTCAGGGTTTGACATAAGTGACTTCATTTTGATTTTGACAACTTTCACAAGATTAATGAGATAATCCCTTTAAAATACTGAACATCATGTCCAATTTATTCACTCAATAAATACTGTTATATATTTAATTTTTTTTGGTAATGTAAACTTTGTAACAGCATCAATCTCTCTCTCTTGACTTTCTGTGCATTTACTCTGTTAATGCAAAACTTTGAGTCAGTCCAACCATCTGCCTTCATGACACCCATAATGTGGAAGAAATCATATAATCATGCAGACTGGGGAAAACAGAAATCGGTGGTCCCCAGCCTTAGCTGAGTCTTCTGAGCAGCAGGGCTACATGTCAGTTTCTTTATGTGTTCCTGGGTCTGCCTTCAATGTCCCTCGCAGTACTCCAAGGCATGGCCACGTTGCTTAAGCCACTTGCATCAACTCCCTGTTCTCCAACAGTGAGCGTTAAACATGTCATAATAAATCCCCCAATTTCCCATTCTCTTTCACAAACCTAGATAAATCTGCGCTCACTGAAATCTTTTTTCTTCTCTTTTCAGAGGAAGAAGTGTCTTGTTTTCTGCACTGTTGATCACTTTCTGTTTCTTGTGGGACCTGACTCCTTCAATGATTCCATTGTTATCCCCATTTTCAAATTTTTTCTCTTCTATGCATCTTTCACATAGACAGAAAAGTATGAACACAAGACTTTCTCCACCTGTGAAAGTCCTTGTCTCTTCTTTTATTGTCTTTCCTCTACCTGTCTCCTTTTCTCTCTCTCTCCTCTCTGGAGTCAAGCTGTCTCGACTTTGTTAATGTGCTGCTCTCTGGTTTTTGCCCTCACCTCTCTGACAACACTCTTCTAGCAGAGGCGCACTAACAGACAAATATGATGATCTTTTAAGACCTCTAGGCAGCGTAAAACTTGAAAATTTCTTTTTTGAAAATATCTCTTTTTTTGATAACCAATACTTCCAGGTTTTCCCTCTGATTTCTTTATATTTATTCCAGGGTTTTTTTCCTTTATTTCCTCCCTCTCTTATACTTTTAAAATATTGACTTTTATTTTTGGTTTTTGTCTTTGGCCATCTTCTCTTCACTTGTTTGCTTGCTTCTCCTCTAATACCATATATTGTCTTTTTCTGACATCTACTATGATTTCCTTAAACATCATTTCTGTCTTTATGTTTCCTAGTGACAGATTAACTTACTGAACACCATTCCAAACCACTATTTAAGAGCCTCTGTCAAAGGGCAGAAAGCTAAAAACTGTTTCCCAGATATCACTGCAACCCTAGACATTTTCTCTGGGTTCTGTGAAGAAAATTCACCATGTGGAAGTTGCAAGGTAGATGTGAGATAAAAGTTTACATTGATCTTCTGTCAAGCAAAGTCGCTATGCATTTGATACAGGTCTTGATATTTGGTCCCTAACTTCATGGATGTCCAAAAGCAGGGCAAAGAGCACCTATTTTGAAATGACAAATTTCATTAGAATTGGCATATTTCTGAATCTGATAGATATGCTGCAAGTTTTCTGGTTCTATTGTTTCCCGATCTTAGCAGATGTAGCAACTTCATTGGTGGGTCAAGTTTTTGATGTCATTCAGGGAATTGTTTCTAGAAGTTTAGATTATAGGCTCTCCATGTCTGTACTAATTCTGCATGTGTACCATAACCCATAATAGATCTCTTTTTGCTTATCCTATCTGGAGTGGATTTTGTGGTCTACAACTAAGAACTTTGACAAGTTAAACTCCTAAATCCATGTCTGTAGCTCAGTCTTGTCCTATAAACTCCATACATCTTAACTATTACTGACTGCTGGGTAACCTACATACCTATAATACCTACAACACCTGTATACCTACAATAGTGGCAAATCCAATAGGCTGAAAACTAAACATATTGTCTTCCCCCTACAAACTTATGCCTATTTCTAGATTCCCAAATGTTGTTAATGACATCTTTGTCTACATAGTAACCCGAAGCATAAACCCAGGGGACATCTCTCTCTGTCTTACTGCATGCTTCCATCTTGTTACTGTCTAGCTAAGTCTACCTCATTAATTGTTCTCATGTCCGTCTCCACCTTTCTCATCTTCATTATTGCTTTAATTCAAACTCTCACTCTTTCTGACCTTACTATTGTCAAGACTTTCCAAGTTCCCATTGCCTCTATACGTTCTCTGTTCCCATCTAACCACCTCAATTTGGACAGTTCCTCTATTACTCAAAAACCTGTCATTGTCTATAAAATAGAATACGAAATCCCTAGTATGGAATACAATACCCTCCTTGATCTGATCCATGGCAGTGCTTTGAGGTTAATCCTTGACTGATGTTGGTATCTCAAACTGTCTATTCTGAACTGCTCACAGATCCCTGAAAAAACACCAGGTTCTTCATGTCTCTGTATTTCTCTCCTTTTGCTTCCCTCCCTCCATCGCCTTATCTAAAGTGGAGAAGGAAACTTTAAGGCTTTCTTCATATATTACCAAATAAATTTTCTTAAAAGATGGGCATGAAGTTGGCATTCTTTTTAATGTTTGGAGGGAAAAAATGATCCTTGCAACAAATAATTACAAGAATTATACTATTTATTTGAGCGTTTCAGAAAGTTTAAATGACTTTCTCAAGGTTGCCCAGCATAGAATAATAGGTCTGGGTATCAAATTCAGATTTTCTTATGTAAACCCAATGTACCCCTTTTCACCATAACTAAAATGGAAGACAATTGAACAGGGGAGAGTGTTGAAAATAAATATGAGAGGAAGGTAAGGGTCTTAGTCTCCACTGGTACAAATACTTCCACACCTCTCATTTAATACCTTTTCTAAGAGCCTTTCCAAATAACAAGTTGAATGATTTGGACATTCAACTTTGGGAGTAAAATAGGGTCTTGATAAATCTTACTTTTTTGAAAACGTTCAGAATAGATTATTCCTATTTACTACAAATTAGAGAACTGTAGCTATTTCCCAGCTGAAATGAAAGAAAAACTACATAAGGTATGTTTTATCTTCAATTTTTCTTATAATACCAGAAGATTTTTTAATTCAAGGACGGAGAAACAGATGACTACTATCATATTTTCTTTTACAGAGATGGAGGACTTCAGGGAGAGAGAAGTGCAGTGATTTGGTCAAGGTTATAGAGGTGTGGTGGACAGTAAATTACACTTCTTCTAGAACACTTGTTATTTGCCTTGATTTTTTTTTTTTTTAAGTGAAATCAACAGCTTCACATGAGCCACTGATCAGGGACCAGATGGCAAAAACTTTCAGTCGCTACCACCTAGGGCTATATTCAAACCAATGAAAGGCCTGTATCTCATTATCGGTCCCCTGAGCTCTCCATTCTCCCACATGGTACTGTCCTTTTCAAGTAGAAAAGTGACATTATTTTTAAAAACTGCCCTTGTTTCAAATAACCAAAAGATTCTGATAATTTAAACAGGTTTGTCCTTTTAGTATTTTGATTTTTATGACATTATTAAACTTGCATTGAATTCTACTGCAAAAGAAATTAACAAAACCAAACTAAATCAATCTAAATTATAAGATAATACCCCAAAATCTCACTTCACTGTCAAGAATTATAGGTGATTGAATAGAGTTGCCAGGTTTAGAAAATGAAAATACAGAACACTCAGTTAAATTTGAATTTTAAGTGAACAAATATTTATTTTTAATACACATAATGGCCCCAAAATTGAATGAAACATATCTATGCTATAAAGTTATTCTCTGTTTGTCTGAAATTCAGTTAACTAGAAGTCCTGCATTTTATCTGACAACCTATGAATGAGGAATAGATAGTTCAAATTATTTTGTATAACCGAAAACACAGAGACATCTAAGTTACTCATAAAAGTGTGTTATGATGTCCACTAAGCCACTTTATACTCTGTGGGAAGCAATCGTGTCTTGTAGCCATTATCATAACACTGAAAATCTATGAAGCATAAAAGAGAAAAAAGTGGCTACTGTTTGGGCTTGAAAATGGAATAATATTATATTTTGCTAGCATGAAGAAAGAATGTAATAAAATAAAAAGGATTGTGCTTTTTACAGTTCTTCTTGTTAGAAATAGAACCCAAGATATTGTTCTGCAATTGTTTTTCTTTTTTTCTAAATAAAAAAGCATGTTTTTTCTAGTTGGAAACTTTTGGGTAAGTTTTAGGTTCAGCAGTGTTATTCACTGGAATAACAAACTCAGAATGGCTGTATGTGTAGTTCCATCTTCCTCTCTGCCAGGTAACTCTGAAGATAGAAGTGCAACTCTTGTCCTGAGTGTGGTTTGATGGTATCTGCAATTAAATGCTAGAACACAGATGAAAGGAAAAGATGTAAACTTGCTTAAGTACAAATTTCATATTTAATGTTTTTCTTTTATCTTGTTTCAAGAGCAATGAAAGAAATGTGACATCTAATATTTTACCATTCTAATAGATATGCACATGAACTCAAATCATACAGCTATGGTAACAAGGACATTAATAGTCAATATAAAGAATAATTTAGAATCTTTTTTGGGTGTATGTTCTTATCTTGATCCACAGAGATTTATACATCTAACATCCTTTAACATTGATGAATATAAATCTTAGGCACTGAGGAAATAGTATAAATCCTTATAATTCAAGATGTTAAGTATCCCTACCTCTAAGGGTTAGCCTTATAAAAACCAATGAAAGCAATGAAAGGAAAGTTCAGGGAGCTGATACTATACTCTTAACCCAAGATAAATTAATATACATGGTAAAAGGTTTTTTGATTTTTAAACTATGCATTCTGATAATTGTAATGTGAGTACTGACCTTATGCACTATGCTACAGCCATAGTTGGTATTTTAACACGGCTGTTGTTTGAAAAATGAAGTATCTTTATTGTACTTTCCAACTTTTTTTGAAATGTTAAAAGAAATATCATAAATCTACCTTGAGTATGATGCCAGCTATTTTGTCTTCTGAAAATTCTGGACATTACAATACCTTCTGTAAATACTACTTTTTTTACAAATAACAATGTCTTGGTAACATGTAATGTTCTCATAAATGAAAAATGTAATAATAAAGACATTTCTCAGTGCATTACATGATAACATTTTATTTTATGGACATCTATTTATCTCTGTTGATTTCTGAATTCATGTTCTAAGCAAGCTTACAGCATGTCTGGTTTGTGACTAAAATAATTGAAATTGTGTCTATAAATTCAAGCTAATCTTAAACATTTGCATTGAAAGAGGCTATTTTGCTCCCAGCTTTCTGGAATTCTTTTGGAATACATTGATATTTTGGGTGGTGGGCACAGCAAGTGCCAGAGTTGTTGCTTTGTGTCAGAGAGCTGAAGAACCACCAAAGCTGAATCCTCAATGACATGTGGCTGGGATTGAGGAGATCCAAGGTGGCACGAGTTTCATGCACACTTCAAAATCACGAAAAACAGTTATTGGGAAAATGTCATGTACTTACAGCTCGCTCTACATGCTGTTTCTAATCTTATTTGTACAAGTACAGGCAAAAATCTACTAACAACAGAGATCGTCCCTTTCCCTTTGTTACAGTTTAGTATTGATCGCTGTGCAAGAAGGTTGACATGAATCCCAGAATGGGTTTAATTACAAGTATACACAAAAAAGTAATTGGCGGAATAAGTAAGGAGTTAGTTAGCAGGTTGCTGTTTACAGAACGACAATATTTCCACTTGAGCAGCAGTAGTAATCAACAAAGAGAAATTAAATATATATGTATATATATTAGAGTCCCCAGTCCAATTTAAAAGTCATTTCTCCTTCCTTTTAGCCAATTCCCACAAAAGCGTTTCAGTGCCATCTCTATTATCTTGGTATATATGTCATCACTGACTCAATGAATGCCAAACTGGAAAATTAAAGTAGAAGGAGACATGAAAGAAGGAGAGAAAGAGTAGGTAGTATGGTTTCCCCATTAAATAGCATGAGGAGGCTATTCTAGTGTGATATAAAGCATATTATAACTATGAATATCAATGGTTATGCATTTTTGACAGCCTTCAAAGATCCTTGAAAATTTAGCTTAGTGATATTTTCTCTATTGATGGTTTTTATATGGTAAATAGAGAAACTCTCAGAAATAAGAATCTGAAAATTCATTTCATGATATGTTTCTGTCCTCATCAGTCGATTATGATTCCATTATCTCACTTTGTTCTGAGGACACAAATTGGTTTCTAAGGTCATGCTGTTATTAATATGATTTTTTAAAAAATAATTGAATTTAACACCAAGGTCAGTTGAGAAAACAGGCAAAATGAAAATGATAATTCTTGGTGTGAAAACCTCAGAAAGTGAAATAGAACACAATAGTGTTCTTTGCTTACTTCAAAATGTCTAAGATACGTTGGACTTATTAATGGTATAATAAAACAGAAGTGGGGCTTGCTGAGGCATTTCTGTTCATGAGGTGTGAATGGTTCATTAGAAAGTATGCTAGGTTGAAAAGAAATAATTTCATTGGTTTTCTCTAGTTTTGGTTTCTTTCAAGCACAGTGGTTTCTTCCCATTACAGAATTATTTTATCTAATAAATCAATGCAATATTTATTTGGTATAAAATTAATAATGACTTTCTATCTATTGATAACTAAGTTTCCCTCTTTCTGTCATCTTGGTTTCTGATTGCTTTGTGTGAAAAGCCTTTTTCTGTGAGTTTAACTGTCTGAAATAATCTAATTTGGAATAAATATTAATAAAAGTGATTATAATCTCCATTTTGCAAAACAAGTATAATTTGCATAATCTACAAAAAGGAAGATTTGTCTTTTATTTAGCCATTAATTATCAGTCCTAATCACTGTACTGGAAACATAGTAGGTACTTACTGAATACTAGTGATTAGTAACTGATGAAAATGCTAAGCAGAGAGCATTGTTTGAAATTTTACCCACATTGGTATGATTACATGGCGAATGGAGAATAAATAAAATTTTCTAGATACTTTTGCTTATTTATTTATATTGCATATTTTATATTTTTCTTTTGAAATGTTTTTGTAAATAAGTGTAAAGAAATGCACACAATCATGATAATATTTTTTTGTGAAAAATAAAAATAATCATTTATTCTTAAATCTTGAACTTCACCATTTTGGTTGATACATGTGGGTGTGATTAACAGACTGATTCAAAGAACAAACAACGGAGGTGTTGCATATTAAGATTTAGGTGCACTGACATAAATGGTACTGAATCACATTTACCCGTGTGACTCAAATCAATGAGATGGGACTCTTCCTGTCTGAGCACTAAATGCTATAATGCAATGCATTTAAAGCACAGAGGCACTGTCTGATTCAGAATAAAAAGGATTTTTAACAAGAAGTTTCTCCTGAAGCAGATTGGCTTTCACATGATGGAAGACAATGTAAAGAAGTTTATATTTCTTTACATTTTAGGAAAACTAAGTTACAGAGCAGTGATTTTACTGCATGTGTGTATTAGAATTTCTGTGAACATGGACTGCTGGCTTAGTTTGAAAGAGTATATTCAATGGTATAATTCAATTTTACATAGCAAAACTAAAACAAATTTTCCAAAATTTAAACCTATAAGAGTAAACATGGACAAAATATTCTTAGCTGGTCTTGTAACAAAGTTTTAAAAGCACAGTGCAAGAAAATGTGATTTATATCAAATGGCAACAACTTCCTGAATTTATCAGACAATGAAAATTTGAAACATAGCTAAAGAACAAATTGATTTAATCTGATTCTAACAGCAGTAGCGTATTTACAAGTCAACGGGGCTCGCATTGATCATAGGCGACCTGCAAGATTAACTGTCAGGGATATTTTTTTATAACTATCTCAGTCAATTATTTTGAGGCTCAAAAAAATGAAATAATACTTGTGGCTTATATTTTTAATTAGACAAGTAGAAAAGATTATTTTATATAAACTAAATGAAACAGGAATCTGATTCGTATAAAATCTTACATGAAATGTCTTTATTAATAACTAAAAAAAATACAAATAAAGATAAAATTCCTCTAAAAATATTTGAAAATACATAATTCATGTGAATAGAAAATTTAGGTGATAGTGTAAGCTTAATGAGCTCAGGCTTAATCTACAAACAATCTCAAATATTTTAAATAGATATGCAGGACATTTCTAGAATTGGGATTTTTACACTGTGGCTTTATTTATATGAGTGTATTTTTGCTATAGTTCGCTATTTACATTATTTCAAAGGTACAAAGATTGAAAATTTAAGGGTAATCTTTTTCCTGAATGCCCATGGATATTTTAGAAGGGAAAAATCCCCATGATTCATTGAAACATCATCAAAATTCTTAAAAAAGATTAATTTTACTTCTCTAAAAATTATGTTTAACTAAAAGCACACAAATACCAGATTAATTATTAAAATAGTTATGATCATTATATAAAAATTCTCAATCTAAGTTTCACAAGCATATTTTTGGCATTTTGATTGAGCTACTTTTAGTTTTAGTTAGAGTTTTATCTTTAATAAATTGTGACTTTGAAAAGTTTAAATAATGACATAAAGCAAACTGGAACGGATATGAATGTAATCTAACATAGATTCTTAATTTTGCATCTGAGGAAACTGAGGCCAAGCACAAGGAAGATCAAGTCAAGTTATTTATTGGCAAAGTCTAGGTAAAATCTTAATTCTTCCAATACCAAAACTACTGCCTTTTTTGCCACACTGCCTAAATCACATTGCTTTTGCAAGCATAGAATACATATCTATTAACTGACTTTTAACTATAATAAAGAAATTTATTATTTAACGGGATCCCACAAAGAACCCTTTTAGGGCAAAGAACATAATAATAAAGAAATAATAATTTTTCGAAATGGTAGAAAATACTCTGAAGCAGCCACCAGAAGACATTGTTTCCAGCCTTTACTATAGCAATAAGCTGGAGTAGACTTAGGCCGTTGTCTGTAACCTCTCTTTCTCAGTATTTCCTTTTGTACCAATAAAAAAGTTGGATCGCATGATTTTTGAAATACATTCTAGTTCTAACAGTTCAGATAAGGGTCTACTAAGAATTACAGTGAACTCAATTTGATCTGCAAGTAGCCCTTCTTTCTACCTGAAGAAAGGGAAAAAGTGTTTATGGAATTGGAGTCCTTAATAGGGACCATTATAAAGGCCCTGTCTTGAGTTATTACATTTTTTTGAGCCATTATTTTTCACAAGGCCCACATTTCAAAGAGTTTTTGAGATGTAGCTTCTCAAACTCCTAATACAGAATCACATCTTTGCCCTGCAGTAGAGTATGATATGATTTATTGCAGTAAATCTGATAAACATTGACATATGGAAAAGTCAATATAACATAAACACATGCACAGACATCTTCATATACACATATACACACCTTTTTTAGTTGCAGGAGTAAGTGAAATGGTTAATCCTTTTAGCATACATATGAATCTTTTAGCATATTTTCTATTTTATCTGAATAACATGTGCTGAGTTCTTAATGCAGTGAGAAAAGGAATGAGTTCAGCTCACATCTTCCTTTCTTATCAGCCTTAGTAAAGGAAAGAGACCCTCTGTGGGAAGGAAAATGAATGAGCTGTCTTGGATTGACTTCATGTAATGAAGTACAGTGATCTATTTATTTTCTCTTAGTATCTACAGTGCTTTTTGGGGATACTTAGAATTTGCTGAATATTATTCTGTCACTTTCTCTTTGATACCTTTCTACCACTTTCCTCCCATTTTTTATATGTACTTTTAAGAAAGTGGTATAAAATTTGTTTATCTTGGGCTCATTTGACAAGCTTCAAACTTTAGGACTCCAGAATGGCTGATTAAACTGCATGGAAATATTGGGAAAATAATAAGTTAAATATATAAAAAGTAAGGTTTTTGTATTAGATTAATAATCACCACTGATTTGAACTCTTAAGCACAGCCATATTAATGGAACCATTGCTTTTGGCTTTATTTTTTATCCTAGGTGACTTGATTTTTCTGAGTAATCTATCACAGCTTCATTATACTGAGAGATAGGTTACTTCATTCAGTTAACAGTATTTGGGGAAAATTAAGCACAAGTACATGTTGTTCAGGGGACAATAAAAAATATTAACTACATATTTGAAGGCACTTTCACCATTATCGAAATGTATTTATTTGGTATAATGTGTCACTTCAGATAAAGAAAACCCTAGTTAGATGTATCTTTCCTTGAGTACTTTGAGGACCTTCTAGTGTTGAAAAGCAAAAACAGGGATTTCTGAGGGCCTTCACTGATGACTTGATCCTTTCTCATGAACCAGGGGTGGGAAACCTTTCCATATTGGAAGACCACATTAATTTAGCTGTAATCAAGTAAGTCCACATTCAAGAAACTTCAATGAGATATATTAAAATATGTACATTATTTTGTAAAAATATAACTACTATGAACTTAATAATTTCAAAAAATGAAAACTATGTGTTATTTTTAAAGTTAATTAACCTTTTAATGACTTTGTTGTGTCTGCTTTTTGTTGGAAAGCATTTGAATGTTTGGTTGCAGCATGGCGGTCCACAGTTTCAGTTGATCCTCTAGCTGGGTATCAGTCATTTGTGACCTTAAGGACGTCTTATTTGGGTTAGGTAGGAGAATGTAGATTCATAATAATAAGTGGTTGAAAAACAAGAAAGCATTTTTCGGCCATGTTGCTGAAGGCGTGGGTATTCTACTGCATTTTTCTATATTTCAATTGGATCTTTCTTAGCATGAAATAAAGACATTAATATGTCATCTATAGAGAGCTCAATCAGTTCCATCTGTAGTTCTTTAGGTGCCTTGGTGATATCAATTAGGTGAGGCTGAAATGCTAATCTGAGTGTGATGTCA
Organism: Avahi laniger; assembly: GCA_963575035.1. Classification (NCBI taxonomy): domain Eukaryota; kingdom Metazoa; phylum Chordata; class Mammalia; order Primates; family Indriidae; genus Avahi; species Avahi laniger. The sequence continues at coordinate 13,602 of CAUYSK010079155.1, read as the reverse complement.
TGATTCTCAAAGTCAGTGAGCATTTCATTGTATTCTCCAATTAATATGTCTGTAACAGCTGTGTGTTCTTCAAATGATTCACGTATATTATCCTGCTCGATGATCTTTGCTAACTGGAGAAAATGTTCATCTGAAATTTCCTTTTGAAGAAAAAAAGTGTTTTGAAAAAAGATACCTTTTGTCAAAAAAGACAGCTTTTTTCAAAATGCTTGAATTTTCTTGCCACATATCATATATAGACTTAATTTTACATTGCAAAGAAACATTCATTTTGATTTGACATATCACACAGAAATGCTGCATTCCCATAGAAATTTTCTTTCAGTAATTCACAGTGCTGATTCTGTTCTTCATAAAATTTATCTGTTCTTGCAGGGATAAAATTTTGGCTAACACCTGTCCCTGTAATAGTCAATACACTTTAGAATAATACAGCAAATCCACACTGAGTACCTCGTTATTCAATCTTAGCATGTTAAAAGACTGATGATGGCTATGTTGCATTTGCACAAATATAGTTAGCAATACTTACCACTTGTTGCAATGTGTCACTTAAATAGCTTTAGCACAGAGATTTTGCTGATGCAAGATACAATGAAAAAAAAAATGAGAGCATCTTGATCTGTTAATACTTTTTTTTATGTGTGCTATAAACCTTTCATGTTTTCCTGTCATGGAAGGTGCCCTGTCTGTATATACATTCACTAAATTTTCCAAATTCAGTCCAAATTCATGTCATTTATCTTGAAAGTTGTTGAAGATATCTATTTCCCATGTTCTGTTTGCAAGAGTGCCCCAAATGAGTAACCCTTTGTAGCAAAGAAAATTTTCTGTTATGACTTGAATAAAGTTTAAAACCTGTGCTGAGTCAGTAGTATCACTTGATTCATCCAAAGGGATTGAATAATATATATTTTCCTTTTGAAGTATTGCATGAAGCTGTTCTGTTGAGTTGAAGACTAATTCTTGCTACTGATCAGTTTTGGTTCCCCGTAAAAGAGGCAGTTGTTTGTACTTTGAAACGTTATTGGGGTCTAAGCATCCTACAACTTTGACAATGCATTCTTCACAATTTCTACATCACTTACTGGTTTCCCTTTTTCCCCGAGTATATAAGCTACTTTATAAGTTGCTTCAGTGGCATTATTTCTAGGTCTTATTGCTGCCTGAAAGAACTGTCTTTGTTTTTGCTTTTCATCCTTTAATTTCTGCAATGCAACCTTTTGTTTCTCTCCCTCTAATTTAAAATATTTGTAGTCCTTATGAGAGTTATAATGCTGATGAGTATTGGATTTCTTTAATGTTGATATGCAATCTCACAAAGCAAGCAAATCACCTTATCTTTAACAGAAACAAGATAATACTGCAATTTTCGATACTCATTAAAAAATGTTTTCTTCCTTCAGCATACTCTCAGTCTTTGACGTGATTGGCTGTTAGCAGACAAAATTAAAAAATACAATTATTCACAAATTCCACTTCAAACAGAAACCCAGTGCATGGTTGTCAGAAGCTGATAACAGACTGTTGTAAACCTCCATAAACTCTCGCCAACCAGCCTCATGCAGTAGTGGCGGCAGTCAGGCAGGGGAAGTTAGAACTAAATTATGGTGTAACAGGCATCAATTTAGCCCTTATGGTTTATTAATGTCCTACTTGTGCCAGTCAATCTGGGAAGATTATTTTCTTGAAACTTATTTTATTCTTTGGTATTTTAAATACATTCATTTAAAAAATAAAATAAAAATATAAAAGACAAAAAAATGTATTAATGAAAATAAAAGAATTTGCTCTGTAATATTTGGATTCCTTCAAAAGGCTGCACTTAAGGACCTACAATGCCACCTGTGGTCTTAAGGCTGCAGGTTCCCCACCCTTGGAATTAAACATTTATTACAAATACATTTAGTAGAAAATTTAAAAATTCAAATTTTTAAACGCTATTAAAATTATGTTAAATAATTACAATTTTACACATATTGAATGTATAAAAATACTATATAAACAATTTGAAAGTGGTACTGTTTGAATTGTTTAAGATTTGATAATAAAGAACATATGGATAATTTTTAGAGCCTTTTGAGGGCTGAAATGGCAAACATAAAAATGTAATAGCTCTTCCTGTTTTTAAAATCCATTCTAAGTGCATCATATATATGTACGCATACATATGAAATGAATGTATCTTAAAAAATAGAAGGTTTCTGTCCAGGAATAACTTTAGAATCAAGAGTCAAAGTGACTCAATATACAAAGTGGAAAACATTTTGAAACATGACAGAAAAATAACTACATAGTGATAGTGGTAATTTAGCCAACATTTTTGTCTTTAGAAGGCTTTTCATCTATTTCTTGATCTAGGGTGGAAATGGTGCCCATTTGGGCCTACTAGATAGAGAAAATTATTGGTGAATGCATTTGAAATTATTGATTATGCTTAGGCATAGTGACAGTTGTTAAAAGGAGACTGAATCAGGGAAATTGAGCTGAATTCTCTCCCCTGGCAGTTCCGCCCTTTTCTCCGCTGCCATTCTTCCTTTCCCTTGCAGAACCTTCAAGATCACAGGTATGCACCCAATTCAGGAATGTTGCTGAAAAGTCATTTATAATGATGTGTGATAATGAGGCAAGAAAAGCACAACATAAGACATATTTATCAATCTAATAATATGTGCCTGCATTGATATGGGGAAAAGGACTAGAACATGAGGGCCAAATCACAGAAGACTGTATGAGTGCATATTTAAGAGTTTGGTTTAATTCTTTAGCTATTAGTGGGAGTAACAATAACAGAACTCTCAAGCCTCCTTTTCTACCCTTCTGCTTCCATTTTAGGCTTGTTTTCTTCACTATTCTCAAAGGATTATGCAATTGTTTTTAGGCTTTAATTCTCTTTTCTTTTTCTACTTTCCCCTTCTGCATTTTTCATATGTTTCAAACTCATTTCACATCTGTCAGGGTACACATTGCTGGACCAAGGTGCTTAACTTAGCAAATTTGTTTCAATTCTCTTTATGGGTATATATTAACTTGTTAAAATTTCCAGCATGTATAAAACGCAAGCCCCTGGGACAGAGCAGGAACTTCCTCTCCAATGATCAGATGATGTGAGATAGCCAGCTCACGCACTTGCAAAACATGTTTAGCAAGTCTTAAGAGTGAGAAGACATTCTAATCATTACTGGGGGAAAAGCAAGTCTCTTTCGTTTATAAAGCAGTATAAGTAGAAAGATTTGTAGAGCTGAAATAAGGCAAGGTAATAAAGTATGCTTTAAACATGTCAAGTATTATATAAACTCTAAACATGGCTTCTAATAATAAGAAATGCAGATGCCATTATAGGTTTGTCAAATAGCCATTGCAAGATTTAGAGAAGCCCAACTGGGGACCAGGCTCTCATTTTACATAATCCTGTAGGGATTTTGTCAAATACTTTTAGAGGAACAAGTATTTTATCATGAACCTGAGTTTGCCTGCTGGCTAAGTCAGGCTCAGTGGACATTTTTTATGTTTAATTTTGGTGTGTGTGAAACTCTGCAAAGTAGTTGGATAAAATTCCACATTGTCTGGTAGTAATGAGTCTGGGCTGGATCAAATCTTGTCAGGTTCAGATTAGAGTTGACCCTATCTTTAGGGTCACATTTTCCAATCCTCACACCACTTTACAAGCTTCAGTGTGCATGAAATTATAAAACACAGAGCATGAGAAATTATCTCCTAGGTTGTTTTTGTGGCAAGAGAGCCCAGAGAAATAAAGTGATTTTCAGCCCTTTGAGTTTTATTACTTTCTGAAGAATGAAAATTTGGTTAGGGTCAGTTTTCAAGTTTAACAGTTCATCAACCCATAATTGCACTCATTATTACTGTAGCCAGCTTTATATTGGAGTTTGATTAATAACGATATGCACTTCAGTAACGCTTTCCATTAAGTGGCACTAATTACACTGTAACTGCTGTTCAACAACCAAGCAAGTGTAACTACAATGTCATTTTTATGGAGCCAGATTTGCTCATAAGGGTACTTTGATAACGCTAATGTGAGAGTGAAGTAACTAAAAGTGTGGTGACAAAATTGCTATTGCTTTAAATACTATAGACAAGAAACCATAGCATTTCGAGGTTCCTGTTGGTAGGAGAAACTTTTGATACAGACTCCATGAAAGTTTTTAGAATGTAATTAACATGCATTATCTGCTTAGAATCACTTTGAGTATTAGGAAGCCCAGTTGTTAATTTAAAAACATAGGATTTAATCGGAAGACAGGCTGAAATCTTCATTTTACTCACTTATTACTCTGATCCTGGGAGAAGTACCAACCTCTCTGTACCACAGATGTATAACAATGCCTGCTCCTGTATTGTGATGGTAGGATTTAATGAGATACTGTATGTGCGAAGACGCCTAATTCAGTGCCTAGTCCATAGTAAGAGCTCTTTCAATCTTTCGTGAAGTTATGCTGTCTTCATTCTTTCCATCATTCGGTAGTAGGGAATGGACACTTGTTCTCTTAGTAAGGTTTCCGCTTGAATTAAGAGTAAATAAATACAAATGCTTTAAAAACATGTACATAAGTAGGGAAGAAAAATGTTAAACTCTAATAGGAAAGAATAAAACTTAACCATCATCACATTCCAAAGCTGAAGAAATTACAAGAAAGAGGAGGAGGGTCTAAGTTTGATTCATAAGGTGGGATATTATATAGAAGGAGGGTCATCCATTGCAGGAGGGCTGGGGGCAAAAATCTCAGCCAGATCACAAGGAAGAATAAATACTAGAAATAATGAAAAAACATGGAGTAGAAAAGTTGCACAAGATATTGAATATCTATTACTTAAGTGTTGTTAGGCTTTTTTTGTACTGTTTCTGGTTCTTCTGCTAATCACTGAATTTTTTTTCCCCTAAAAAAATGTTGCTGAAGAAAAAGAAATAGAACCTGTATAGAAGAAATTATTGAACTACCCATAGCAGGAGTTAGAATTTTTCTTTAAAGAGGAACCACAGGGAACGGGCAGCGCTGCAGTGTCTGTGACAGTACGGTTTGCAGATTATGTATTTGATAGTGAGTGACGATAGACCATTGAATTGTAATCCTTGCATGGAGTCAGAAGGATTTGGTGGCGAGAAGGTCAGATGATCAAAGTAAGATCACAATATATGTTGTGATTGTGTTTCCCTATTATTTCCTTCACTTAAATCCCTCCATTAAAAAAATTTAGAAATCACCTTATAAAAATTAACTAAAACGTATGCTGCAGGGCTTGGTGTGAAGGGTGGTATACAGGAAACATGGAGAGAAATCACATAGATATAATTGTTACTCTGTAATTCTGGGTTATGGAATATTACAAAAATGAAAGAAAGAAAAGAAAAAAGAAAATAAATCTCAAGTAATCCTATTTTAAACTATGTGTCCTTTCATCCTAGTTTCTAATGATACGAATTATTGCTGGCGCCCAAGTTCATCATGCAGTAATTTAGCAACAGGCTTTGTGGCACACCCAGTTGAAAGAGTAAGATCTCTGGAGTTAATGCCAGTGGGTAAGAAATTTGGGTGTAATAAAAAATCATAAATGTTGTTAAGTTTATTGACAGGAATAGGCTCTTTCTGAAAACTAGCATCACCGATTAATTAATAGCTGGTCAGCATCAGTAATTAGACGTTTGGCTCTGATTTTCTTGGTTGCAATAAACTCAGCTTTTGCTTAAACTTGTTGTGGCAGTTTTCATATTTCTCTTCAAAGAAGAATTTTGTGGACTCTAATTTATCTAAAAATATAGAACTGTGAGGAAATTATAGGTTCTCATAACATAGATATATATTATGGGAAATAGTCACACTTACAATGTGCCAAACCACCACACAAACCAAAAGGTAATACCCTGAAAAAGAGAACACAACACCATCTGGAGCCAAAGATGGGCTTGAATCTCTGACCTTTCATGTGGAATATTTAATCAGAATTCTATTTGTAGTTATCTATAAATATGTGAATAATATGATATTGTACAGAACTGTGACTGTTCAAGAATAAGTTCAGCGTTCCTACTTACATAGGTATGTATTCACACAGAGTTATGTGGGCTCAAGATATAAATGTCTCCTTTTGAGCTTTTGACACTTTTTGTCAAATAATTCATGACCATTCAATAGTCTACTTTTTCAGTTTTTCCCACATACACATCATCTATTCTTTCTTGATATATTTATTTGTAAAAATCAAAGACAATATTTTACTATTTAATACAACACAAATCCAACACACATACACATACAACAAAACAATTTTTGTTTATGCAAGAATCAACAATTACCTTTATGTATAGATACTATTAACAATGCTATTTATAAGTATAGATGTAGATTATCAGACCTGATGCAGGTCTCCATTGTTACAGCTGTTTGAAGCATGGAGGTAGGAGAATAACTAAGGTCTGTCAAAGAAATATATACACATATGCATGCAGGTACACACATATACACAGACATCTCTAAGTGTATTTAGCTGAATACCTCTGTATCTGTATATTTTTGGATGTTTCTTGCAATTAAAAATTTAAGTAAAGAAGTGCTTTATTTTATTCTATAGTCGGTGCACCCAAGATATACAAGATGAGGTCTATATAAAAATTTAAATGGCTCACACCATATGTATTTTTTAAATGCTTATATTTTTTAAAAATTCTTAATGATGATAATAGTTACTTGCCTTTGTGTGTGTGTGTGTGTGTGTGTGTGTGTGTATGTGTGTGTATACAGGTGGATAACCATACACAGCAAAACATAAGCTTTATTTTTCTTTAGTTTTCTTCTTGTTAAGCACATTTAAATTTATTTTAAAATAGAAAAATTTTTACCATTATGAAGACATTCATATATATGGAGAGAAATCATTTTTATTTATATTATAATGCTAATATGCAAATTGGAAATCCAAATAAAAATAGTAGGGTAGATCTATGTATCTATGTACCTGCATATGTATGTGTGTATGCATGTGTATATATCTATTGGCTAGATCTACACAAATAAGAAAGTTCAAATTGTACTGAGTAGTTTCATTCTTAGCCCCCAATATGTTCTCCAGTCTATAATTGTGTTTTTTGCCAGGACCTTATGTGTATATATCCTTTCATATCTTCTTAGATTCTCCTGTACCCAGCTCTGCATGGGATCCAACCAACTTCACAATGGTCCAAACTGAGATTGTCATATTGTGTATCTGAGCTGCATGCCTCCAGCCTTATCCTTGTAGCTTCTTGGTTCACACTAAAGCATGAGACATTTTATTACACCCTGCGCGTCCACACATGCATGAGCTCGACGTGTGAGAGTTAATCCCTGTTGGTTGAATCAATGGGAGACAGGAGGTCTGTGGAGTAACCTATGGGATACGTTTTCTCCATTTTCCTGAACATGGACCATAATGAACAGCAGTTGTTTATATGGCCTCTTGGAAAAAGGATTCCACTGAAATCAATCAGTCATTGCATTTAGTACGATTCAGTGGCCAGCTAAATAATATATCCTTTTACTAGTACATCCTTCTTTCTGCCTTACTTCTCATTTTCCTCACTTCTCCTTGGCATTGAGCTCTTTAATAATAATTCAAGGCTTTGGGCTCTGTTTCCTATAGAACCCAGATCAAAACTGGCATCAGAGATGGCCCTTGAAGATAAATATTCTGGGCCCATTGGGAATATGGATTCATTTGATGGTGGTATTTGGTGATGGTATACATATATTGGCATCACAGTTACTAAAGATTCAATCTGCAATAAAATATAAGGTTCAGCTAGAAAGTGAGGTGCTGGGTTTTACAGTTGCTCTTTTTTTTAAAATTTCAGCATATTATGGGGGTACAGATGTTTAGGTTACGTATGTTGCCTTTGCCGTCCCCCCTTAAATCCGAATTTCAGATATGTCCATCCTTCGAGTGGTCCGCATTGCATTCTTTGTGTATGTATATACTCGTTCCCTCCTCCCTCATCCCACCTCCCCCTCCCCCTCCTCCCTGCCTGACATCCAATAGATGTTATTCTTATATGTGAACTTATGTGTTGATCAGTTAATACCAATTTGATGGTGAGTACATGTGGTGCTTGTTTTTTCATTCTTGGGATACCTCACTTAGTAGAATGCGTTCCAGCTCTATCCAGGAGTATACCACAGGTGCTATATCACCATTGTTTCTTAAAGCTGAATAGTACTCCATGGTATACATATACCACATTTTATTAATACGCTCATGTATTGATGGACACTTGGGTTGTTTCCACATCTTTGCAATTGTGAATTGTGCTGCTATAAACATTCGGGTGCAGGTGTCTTTCTTATACAGTATCATTTGCTCTTTTGGGTAGATACCCAGTAATGGGATTGCTGGATCGAATGGTACTTCTACTTGTATCTCTTTAAGATATCTCCATATTGTTTTCCACAGAGGTTCCAGATCAATCTTTGAAATAAACCATGTGTATTCATTCACTAAACTTCTGGTAACTGAAGCAGGTGCCTGCAAGACCGAAAGTGTAAAAGGGAAAGGCCAGAAGAGAACCTCTGCTATATTTCTGAGCTGAGTTTCAATGGGTTCACCACATCCTGAAAAAATACATGCCTAAAATACAGCATACAATCCTCCATATGCAGACGCAGGAAGTAGAAAAACTTGTATATAGACCTGTTACCACGGTGTCTTTGGAACTTGTGTTAACTATCAGGTTCCTAATTGCCGGCTTTGAGATGCATTTAGGAAATTATGGGTGCTGTCAAATTCATACTTAAAGAGAATAACAAGGGACACAACAATACCAAATAGGCTTGTGAATCAAACACAGAATCAAATGGAATTAAGCCACGGACATTCTGTTTTCATGTTTGTTTATGCTTTATTGGATCACTGAATGTGAAAATAAATCCTTGCAGATTCTTTACTTTTGTATGTATAGTTATAGGTTGCAAGTCAGCAAACTTCTGGCAATGGAATGGTAGCAATTGTTTCTGAATATTAATTGTTAGAAATCTCTGGGCATCTGAACGATATGAAATATCTTAGGTTTCAAAATAAAATCTTCAGCTGTCTCACGATAACTACCATCATAATTGAAATTAACGAACTGTACTCTTTAAACCTAACCTTTAAAATCTCTCCCAACTAGTGTGAGTGAACCAGTGGCATTTTGTCACACTGCTCTCAGCTTCTTCCATCCATATTAGATGCTGGGGTTTGGGCTGCAAGCGTTTGTCAGCTGAGTTCCCAGAGACCAGGACATATGCTCATGTGTGGCCCTCAGGGCTGCGCTGTCAGTCATGATAACAAGGAAAAATTGGCCCCCAACTTCTTGGCTGTGCTCTCCCACAGAATTTCTGAGGAGCTTGAATAGTCAACTACTCAGTTTCTAGTTAATGTGCCTCCCTAAAACTCAGATCCACCTATAACCTCAGAAGGTGACCTTGTTTGGCTATAGGGTCTTTGCAAATGTTGTCTAGTTAAGATGAGGTTACACTGGATTACAGAGGGCCCTAACTCCAATGTGTCTGGTGTCCTTATAAGAAGAGAAAAGAGAGACTAAGAAGATGACAGAGAGAAGGCCCTATGAAGACAGAGGAAGAGATTGGAGTGATGTGTCTACAATTCAAGGATCACCAAGGGTCACCAACAGCCACCAGAAACTGGGAAGAGGCAAGAAAGTATCCTTCCCGAGAGCCTCCGGAGGAGCATGGCCCCCCTGACGCCTGCATTGGGACTTCCAGTCTCTAAAACCGTGAGATGAAAATTTCTGTTGCTGTAAGATGCCCCATGTGTGCGGCTTTGTTGTGGCAGCTCTGGGAAACTAGTACAGGGAACATTATCTGTTAAAGACATAATGTTTTTAAGGCTTTATTACTAAACATTTAAAACCACATTAATGTGAAATTCACAATGGAGCTTTCTTCTTGTCCTCCAGCCTTCCTCCTAAAGAGAAAAAGGAACAAGTATTTCTTTCCTGTGAGATCATAGCTATAGATAGTGGCTGGTCACTGCCAGCCATTTGTCATTCTCCTTTACTGCATCTCAAGGAGCAAGAGCCTTTTCATGGTAAAGAGCAGAGAGCGTGACAGGGCCCAGGGCCCCAGGGCCTCTTCTTCCAGTGTGACCGTCACTGTCTTCTCAGATAGTACCTGTGAGACTCTCGATCTGAGATCACTCTCACTGATTAAAGACTCAAAAAATAGAGGCATTTATTTGCACAAAAGTTTAATACCAGGCTGCAAAGCATGAGACTGACATGCCACCTGTCACAGGCATGAGCTTGCACAGACTGTGTAACCTTCTGAAGCCTCAGTTTCATCTCCCGTAGAATAGAAACAGTGGTGACGCTGAGCAGCAGCTCTCACCACAGTGAGTATGACCATGACTTTGGCATTTAGACTCAATCCATGAAAATCCAAAGCTTATACAGTGTCACCCCCCCAGCCAAAAGCTATATAGTATTCAAAATGGAACTCAGTAAGTACTATATTTTTCATTGCTTATATATGGCATATTGGTTTGGAAACCACTTTTCTGAAGGAAAAGTTCAATGTAAAGGTTATCGTAGCCTGGCAGACATTTCATTTGACTTCTGTTTCCAAATGTCTGCAATATAAAAGCCTGGAGTGAATCTGAGATACGTCTTGATATATTGTCCGACTTTTTAAGCCCACTGGTGTAGAACTAGGGTGTCAGGCAGCTATCTCTCTGATAAATAACCTTGTATGTTCCCTTGCCACAAGTAGCTTCCATAACAGTCTCTTCCATAACAGCTTCTTCCATAACAGCTTCTGATAACAGGGACAAAAAAATTATTTGTCCAGTGTAAGAAAATTTTGTCACTTTCTTTCTGGCACTATATAGACAAGAGTTCTCTTGACCTTTGGCCAAGACTTAGAACCAGTTTTAAATGACACAGTCAGGAGAGTTGGCATCATGTTTTCCTCCTATGACAGAGGATTCCAATTTTGTAGACATCTGAACCAGTACATTGTGAGGCTGGCAGACATCTCCATTGCTGAGAAAACACAAGTATCTTTACTATTTGATCTCTCATGCATAGCCTGCTTTCTGAATTTGATAGTCCTTAATCTTTCACAATATGTGTATTTCTAGAGAGAAAGTTGGTCACCCTCATAAGAAAAATCACCCATTTATTTATCATGTTTCTACATGAAGTTGGCTATTTACCTGCTTAGTTTCTTGAAGCTTTGTGTTGATTCTTTGGTCAAAGTTTAGAGTAACAGAGTAAAACATCAAAAGGTGGATGGCATCAACATATCACTGAATTGAGTTTACATCCAAATTTCACCTGGGCTTTGGCCAAACTGCCCTCAGGAGAACTAAGAGCCATTCTCCATCTCCAAGCAATTGCCGGTCCTTGTGTTCAGTGCACCAAATGAGCAAAGTAGCACAACTGTATTTTGTTTCTAGAGACTTCTGGTTTCTTGTATGACACATAAACAGCTAAGAAGTTATCACTCCCATCCTCACAATAAGAAGAAAGCTGAAAAAAAACTGAAAATCATGATTCTTCTTAAATCCATGAGAAAATTGAGGTGACAAGGCAAATTACTGGCCCAAAACCTGGAAAGAGGAGGGTTCAGAGAACCAGAGCTTCCTGCAAGTAGAAGCCCCACCTGGTAGGAACATTTAAAGGGTGATGGACCAATCAATTCTTGGAGGCTGAATGTGGACTAGCTCAATAGAACCCTGAGCGCCCAGCCTCTGTGGCAGTGGGGACACATTTGTGAATTTTCCCTCAAAGAACCTACCAGATTCTCAAGGTGAAGATCAGAGAAAAATCCCTGCCTGCTTTGAGCAGGGGAGAGGAAAGTAACCATTTTGAAATATACTCAGAGCATTCTGTTCTCATTCATATGGGCAAATCCTCAAGGAACCCAGAGCCTAACCAACAAGAGGAAAAGGAAACACCTAATCTCAGCCCTCTGGGGACCTCCTATCCCAGCTAAGGGGGTGAAAAAAATGACTGAGAAGCATTTGTGAAGGTCACAGCCCAGGTCATACACCCAGTGAAAGACCAAGCCTTAATCATAGAACTATAGCACATGCCTCCTCCCCTACACCTTACCACCATGTCAATAGAATGCTACTTCTTTAGAGTAACAGAGGAGTGCAGCAAAAAAAATAAGGACTGCAAGGGCCAGATTATTTTATAAGGAGTCTCTAGGAAAATGTAAAGACAGCAAGGGAGACTAAGACAGGGCACTAGAGGAAATTTTAGCCTCTGACACCTACAGCTACAGCAAACAGTAAACACAGTCTAACTCCTCGCCAGATAAATATAAAATCACACAAGTGTATTTATCTCAGTTCCTTCCACTCAGTACATTACGTCTGGCTCTCGACACAAAACCACCAGGCATACTAAAAGACAAAAACACAGATGAAAGAGGCCAATCAGGCATCAGAATGAGACTCAGATATGGCAGAGATTTTAGAATTATCAAACTATAAATTTAAAGTAACTATGATTAATATGTTAAGAGCTTTAATGGCAAAGGTGGATAACATGCAAAAGCAAATGGGAGGCAAAAACAGAGAGATGGAAACTCTAAGAAAGAATAAGACTTAAATTTTAGAAATCAAAAACATCATAACAGAAATGAAGGATGCCTTGACACGGCTGAGGAAAGAAGCAGTGAGCTTGAAGATGTGTCAATAGCGACTTCCCAAACTAAAAGGCAAAGAGAAAAAATAATGGCAAAAAACAGAGCAAAATATATAAGAACACTGGAGGGATTATTTTTTACAAATAGATTTTATTTTTAGAACAAATTTAGACCTAGTAAAATTGAGAAGATAGTACAGAGATTCCCAAATACTTTCCAGCCTGTTTCCCCTATTATTAGCCTCTTACATTAGTAGGTATACGTGTTACAATTAGTGCATTGATATTGATACATAAGTATTCACTCAAGTCCATACTTTATTCATATTTTCTTCATTTTCACCTACTGTTCTTTTTCTGTTCCAGTGTTGCATCCAGGTACCGCATTACGTTTAGTCATCCTGTATCCTTAGGCACCTCTTGACTGGGACAGTTTCTCAGACTTTCCTTATGTTAGAAGATCCTGAGATTTCTGAGGAGTACTATTTGGGTATTTTTTAGAATATCCTTCTATTGGGACATGTCTGATGTTTTCATCATGATGAAAACTTGAGTTGTGGGGTTTATGGGGGGAGTAAGGTCAATGCAAAGTGCCATTTGATCACATCATATCAAGGGTACATACTGTCAGTGTGTTGCTCTATGAATTAGTATTAAACGTGTTTTGGGGACAGGATTTGTCTTAAGAGTTTTACAGAGCTTTGCACTGAAAGAATATGTGAACATGTTGGTTTGCATTTCGAATGCTGTTACACTCGGAAGGGTGTCTCTGAAAGGCAGCAGCGGCTGTATCCCACGAGATGCTGCGTTTCTCAGACCTAAAGAATTGGATTTGCTTTGTAAAACACAAGTGAATCTGTTAAAAACTATAGGCTGAGAGCTGACAATTGAGTGCCCTCCAGAACGAACAGCTTCCCGGAATCGACAGCTTCCTGAATGGCTAAAAGCAAAGCTTTTGT
>CAUYSK010079152.1:0-10253 GCA_963575035.1 Avahi laniger | reverse complement strand
CACTCCTGGGCTCAAGCAATCCTCCTGCCTCAACCTCTCAAGTAGCTGGGACTACAGGCATGCGCCACCATGCCTGGCTAATTTTTTCTATATATTTTTAGCTGTCCAATTAATTTCTTTCTATTTTTGATAGAGACGGGGTCTCACTCTTGCTCAGGCTGGTTTCCAACTCCTGAGCTCAAACAATCCACCCGCCTCGGCCTCCCAGAGTGCTAGGATTACAGGTGTGAGCCACAGCGTCTGGCCCTTTCTGTCTATTTTTGTCTTTGTGTGTGAAACGTATCTCTTGTAGATAAGCATATAATTGGGGCCTATTTTCTCTTTTTATCCATTCTGTCAATCTGGGTCTTTAAGGAGTTTAGTCCTACATTTAATATCATTACTAATAAGATAGGATTTACGTCTGTCATTTTCCTGTTTGTTTTCTATATGTCTTCTGTGCTTTTTTTTACCCTCTATTGCTATTCTATTCGATTTTTTGTTAAATAGATATTTTCTACTTTATCATTTAATTCTTTTGTCATTTATTTTATTTTTTGTTGTTGTTGTTATTTTCTTAGTGGTTGCCCTGGGAATTACGATTAACATTTAAATTTTTAACAATTTGGATTATTACCAACTTAATTTCAGTAGTATACAAAAACATTACCTACTATATAGTTTTGTTCCCTCCTTCCTCCTTTGTGTTGTTGTTACCATACAATTTTAATCTTTATGTATTATAAGCCCATTCACACATATTTATAATTATTGCAGTTATCCTTTAAAACTATTAAGAGAAAATAATTGCCTGCAAAAATACAATAACATTGGCTTTTGCATTTACTGGCGTAGTTGTCTTTCCCAATGTTCTTTATTTATTACCACAGTGTGAGTTACTGTCTAGTATCCTTTCACATCAGCCTGAAGGACTCCCTTTAACATTTTTTCTAGGTAATGTCTACTAGTGGCAAATTCCCTCAGCTTCTGCTTATCTGGGAATGTCTTAATTTCTCCTTTATTTTTGAAGGACATTTTTGCTGGGAATGGAATTCTTTTTTTTTTTTTTTTTTTTTTTTGAGACAGAGTCTCACTCTTTTGCCCGGGCTAGAGTGAGTGCCATGGCGTCAGCCTAGCTCACAGCAACCTCACACTCCTGGGCTCAAGCGATCCTTCTGCCTCAGCTTCCCAAGTAGCTGGGACTACAGGCACTTGCCACCATGCCCAGCTAATTTTTTCTTATATATATGTATTTTTAGTTGTCCAGATCATTTCTTTCTATTTTTTAGTAGAGACGGGTCTCACTCTTGCTCAGGCTGGAATAACTCCTTTTGATTGTTTTAAATGAGAAACCTAATAAACCCAGGGGCATAGACTCCTTAAAGAATGAAGAGGCCAAGTTATAACATCACTGTCTGAATTGGCAAAACATTCAGTTTGGTTTTCAAAACTAACTCAAAACAAACCAATCAAATTCAGAGGCTAATTTAGGAAATTAAGAATGATAATTTTCATTTTTTTAAATCACAAAACTAACCTTTTTTTTTTAAGATGCTACTCACATCCATCTAAACAATATTTTTGGTTGAGAACTAAAAATATTTTCTTTCCCTTTAAACATTATTTGTAATCTAACCACGGCTGAGATAAATAGGATAATCCGTAGCTTCAGAGCAAATTCCTGCCATGTACCTGGTCCTTGGGCACAACTCTCAAAAGATTGTTAGTTAGGAGGTTGCTAAGCAGTCAAGCAAATCTCATTCATTCTCCGGCTTCCTGAACTCTGGAACCCTCCCTTTGTGACTCAGGAAATAACAGCCAACAAAATAAATCATACGTGGTACCAAGATTAGACAGGCACTTTAGAATAAATAATAAAAATAGTCCACATTGGCTATTGCTAGAAACACAGAAAAAAAAGACACTGAATTGAAAACCAGGGGAATGCTTGGGTCCAGCATTATGCATTTTATTCTCAGCCTCAGAGAAACTAAGTGTGGCCACTTGTGGGAGACCAGAGAGCCATTTCTCCAGTAAAGAACTAATCAGCTTGGGAAGCATCTCTAAACCCTTCCCCAGAGACAGTTCCTTCTGTCTTCACCTCCAGTTCTTTGCCCAAGGAGCTTGCCTATCTCATTTTCCAGCCAAGCACCAAGTTCAGAAAAGAAGCTACCATTTCCCAGACCTGCCTCTGATTTAGAACAGTATCAAGTCCAGAACAGTATCAGCTCCATTCTGAGCCATAGGGAGGGATTAAAGGAAACAGAAGTAAAAAAAAAAAAGAAAAGGGGAAGAAAATAGACCCAGAAGAAAAGCGGAAGGGCAGAGAGATGGGAAGAAAATGACAGGAAGGACTACAATGACTATTTTTCCACTTGATATACTGTCTACTAAGTGTAGAAGGAGCAAAGAAAAAAGCGTTCTATTTTAAAATGCGCTGCTTCCACATTCTAGGAGGACTGCCAAGGGATGCATGTTTTTGGAAAGAAAGGCGCTGAAATGGGCTCTGTAATGCAGTGGCAGGTCCCTGGGCCTAGTCTGGAAGTAAGACATTTAGAAAAGAGGAATGAAACCACTCTGCATGATAACCTCAGAGGTTATCTAACCCAATTGGGCCGGGGAAACCTTTGCAGATTTGTTCTTTTGATACAGACTTCCTTTTTCCTCTTAATATGAATTTAAACTGTTGTCACTAAGAACGGTTGTTAGTCTTGGGAGATTGAGTATGTTGAGTTTTGTCCAAGAGCTACCCACGGGCCACCAGGAATAGAGCTGTAGAATTGAACTGAGAGAAGTGAGCAGGCCTATCTTGACTGTCACAGTGGCAGAGGGTCCCCCAAACAATACTTCTAGCCAGCACACAGAGCGCTTACTATATCTGAGCTGCTGCTCTGAGGGCTTTAATTTATTTCTCACAATAAAACCTAATGAAATAACTATTCCTCCAGCTTTATGGAAGAGGAAACAGGTACAGAGAGGTTTAAGACCTGTCCGAGGTCAGTCAGGTGACAAGTGGAAAAGCCATGTTGAGCCCAGGTAATCTGGACCTTTGGTACCAGGATTTTAACCACTTCACAATGCTGCCATCTGGAGAGGACAGGCATTGGAGGGTTTGCGCTCCTCCTGCCACCCCACCTGGCACGCCTCCTCTGCCTGCTTCTTCCAGTCCTGCAAACCACCCCAGCCTCACTCCTGTAGGGTTATTTGCAAAACTCAGCCCAGGAAGTGGACTGTTCCAGATTATTGCGGTTTGAAGTTTATCCTAGTAGTTGGGGGGAGGTGGGGGTGGTGGGAACAGGGGAGAGGCCAAGCCCTGTGGGCAGACGGTAGAGAATTGCCGGGACAGGGAAAGTGTTGTTACTGTCAGCGGGCTGAGGAGGGGTGGGAGGTGGCCTTGGAGGGGGAGTAGCCTTCTCAGCCTCATCCTTCCTGGAAGTGGCAGCATCCAACCAGGGGAGGAGTTGGCCCCGGGAGGCTTGCCTGAGGGTTCTCGTGCTTCTCTTACAGCCATGTGCTTGACCCCCAGCACAGAGCCTGGAGTTTAGGCCGGGTGAGTGGCTGAATAAGTGAATGAACTAACTTTGTCAGACATGCTCTTGTACAAGTTGTTGCTTTCTTCCTTGTTTGGGCCACATATTGAGTTCTCCTTGCTGCTGTTGCATGGAGACATTTCCCTTTTTCTCAGGCTCTTCCCTAGTAACAAAACATCGAGAGTAGATTTGAAAACATCTGGTTCTTTGTAAAAGCCCACATGTCCATTTTGTGAGCAGCCCTGCAGGGAAAGGTGACCTAACATTAATTGGGTTCCACCTCCCTTGCTCCTTTCCTTTCCTTTTTTTTTTTTTTGAGACAGAGTTTAGCTCTGTTGCCCAGGTTGGAGTGCAGAGGCATGATCATAGCTCACTGTAACCTTGAACTTCTGAGCTCTAGTGATCTTCCTGCCTCAGCCTCCCAAGTAGCTGGGACTCCAGGAGTGTGTCACCACTAATTTCTTTTTCTTTCTTTTTCTTTTTTTAATCCCATATCCACTGGAATTTTTTTAGAGACGAGTTGTCGCTATGTTGCCCAGGCTGGTCTCGAACTCTTCCTGGCCACAAACAATCCTCTGGCCTTGGCCTCCCAAAGCACTGGGATTACAGGCATGAGCCACTGCACCTGGCCTACATGAATATATTTATATTCATGAATTCATCTGTGAATTGCATTTCCCTGATTCCTAGTGAGACTGAGCACCTTCCCCTATTTTCTCTTCTATGAACTTCCTTTTCATATTACCGGTCCATATTTCTATTGTGTTGTCCTTTGTTTATTAATTTTAGGAGTCTGTTTATTACGGTGTTTACCATATTCTATTTATTGCAAACTTTTTCTTTTCATGTTGTTTATGGTATCTTTTCCCTTGCAAAAAAAATAATTTTTATGTAATCAAACATGTCTACTTTTTTCTTTAATTTGTCTGGGTTTTCTGTATTACTTAAGATCTCCCTACCCCAAGGTTATACAGATATTCTCTCATATTTTCTTCTAATGTTTTATTTTGGGTATTTAGATTTATTTGCTAAAGCATCATATCAGACACTGCATGGGACACATAAAAATACCCTAGAGTGGATAAGGAGTCTCCCATATAGGAGAGATGAGATTGGCAAACTAAGTTGGAGCCAGTTTTGTCTTCAAACTTTTCATATATAGTTGATGAAAAAGAAATGTGTATACCATTAAAATAACTAGTCCAGCAGCTAGCCTCTCATTTGCTACTTTGTTAGCAGCAAGTAGAAAAATATTAACCATCTTATAAAATGAAGTCAAATGAGAATTTTTATATGCATTTTTATTTTATTTTTTAGAGACAAGATCTCTCTAAGTTGCCGAAACTGGACTTAAAATCCTAGGCTCAGGCGATCCTCGGGGCAGCCTCCCGAGTGGCTGGGATGACAGGAGCGCTCAAGATGAGGACTGTTAATCTGTGACTTTTTTTCCAGTGGTACTTGAAAACTGTGGTAGTCCTTGAAAATATTCTAGTTTCTTTCCAGGTAATAACAAGGCCTAAGGATGAGTATTGAAATAGCTGGAAATAATTGCTTAAGTGGAATTACCCAAGGAGGCCACTTGGAGCATGCAGCACTTACCAATGCAAAGCTCTCTTTGCTTTGCTCTCGTCAGATCCTCCCTCAAGAGCAATGTACTCTTTGACAACGGCCAGGAGATAGAGGAAATGAGGTCGCTAAACAAGAAAATTGCTATTGCCCCCACGACGCACAATCTACAATATCTGATTTCATACTTTTGCAACAGAGACCAAAATACACTGTAGTTATCTTGAGCTAAGCTTAAATTTCTGAGAGAACAGACTTTGTGCTTAACTTATTAAGCAGTGGAGAGCTGCTCAAAGTCTTTGAGGAAGTCTCACCCTAACTCACAGTTTAATCTGGCAGCCACAAACGGGATATAGACAGAAGCTACCAGACGAGCAAAATCTACGCTTGCTGTTCCTGCTCGCGCCGTCCTGGCTGAGTAAGCTCGCATCACTAAATGATCCACTTTATTAATTTTGGCTGCTGACAAACACATTGAGTGATGCAGAAATTGCTGTCAGCCAGGAGAGGGAAAAGTTCATTTTTTCCTCCAACTTTTGTTCAAGATCTCATACAAAATATTCCAGAAAAATGAATTTTAATCCTCATCTTCGTCCTGGTTATTTTGGAAGTAACATAATTTGTACTAAACTCTCTTTGCTGTTGGCAACTACACAAAACCAATCACGCAGATTATTCCTGTTCAAATATTTTTTGGTGAGATATTTCAAATGCCTTTTAGAAAAAGGCACCTCAAAGGTGACAGTGATCTTGCTCTTGCTCCTCTCGATGGTCACAACCCCACCCCCCGAGATTCCCAGCTTTTCCGTTCACTGTGATTCTTGCAAAAACTGCTCAAAATTAGCTGCATCCATGATTCCTTCTTCTGCAGTGTGGGTACAATCAAGAGCGAACTTCAGAATCTGCTTTTTTTTTGGTCCCACTTTGCCGCAAGCTTTTTCATGGGTGCCATGGCGGCAGCGGAGGCAGACAAGGGAAAAGTTCGTTTTGAAAAAAGATAAAATGTGAACTTTTGTTAGATTATTTCTCAACATTTGGTAGTAGATAAACCGACAGCCCATTCCAACTCCCCTGAAATGTTCTCATGGGCTGATTGAGGGGGGAAAGGATATGTTAGTTGGACTCTTTACAGTCATTTAAAATCCTTCCTTGAAGGTATCTCCTCCCTTATAGATCAGAGCAAAGACATGTTTAGTGACCAGAATCAAAGCTGGCCTGGGGATAGATGGTCCTTGGAACGCCTCACGAGTTTCGTCTCTTTCCGGTTGCTTCAGGGAGGGAGACAGCCACTGCCTCTTTACTTTTGCTCCCTGGCTTGGTTTTCCAGGTTAGTCAAATACCCGGACCACAAAGTGCCTCGGTTAATATTTATCTAACCCGGTTAAAAGCCATATGCTACTGCAACCCTGCATTTTAGTCTGTTTTTTCAAACTGGTTAGTTATTACACACTGGTGATGTAGCTCAATGCCCTATCGCTGGACTGTTATAGAACATACGTGTACATTATGTTCACAGTGCTGCAAGGAGCAACAGAGAACTTCCCTTTTTGATAGTACAATGATCTTTCTGATAACTCTGAAAGAGGAAAAAGAAAAGAAAAAAGTGACCCAAAGAAACAAGGTAGCATTTGAATAATGTTTAAATCAGATTGGATCTCAGATCTGAAGGCATTTTTAATGTAAATTTTTATTGAAATATACACCCAGAAAAGCACACAGTACAGGTCATTGGTGTTCAGCTTGGTGAGTTTCCTCGAAGTGCACACTTGCGTAATGCTCACCTATCACAAAACAGAACATTGTCACAGCCCCGGGAGCCCTCTTGTCACCAGTAACAGTCACAAAACCCCCCACAGTTAGTCATATCCTCTTTTCTGACATTGTAGATTAGTTTTGCCTATTTTCAAACTTTATATAAATGGAATCATATGTTTTATTCCCAGTTTCTCGACTTTAAGTTTGTGAAGTTCATCTATGTTGTTGCATGAAGCTGTAGTTTGCTCATTCTCATTGATACATAGCATTTCATCATGTGTATATACCACAATTTGTTTATCCATTCTACCACTG
This sequence comes from Avahi laniger, assembly GCA_963575035.1. Lineage (NCBI taxonomy): Eukaryota > Metazoa > Chordata > Mammalia > Primates > Indriidae > Avahi > Avahi laniger. The sequence continues at coordinate 3,108 of CAUYSK010079152.1, read as the reverse complement.
ATGAACATTTGGGCAGTTTCTAGTTTGGGCTATTTATGGATATTGCTGCTTGGAACATTCTTAAACAATATATACTCATTTCTACTAGACATGTATACCTGATATACAATTTTATATACATAAAATTACATGTACATATACACATATGTATATATCTATTTTTAGTGTTAGTAGATGTGGCAAGTTTTCCAAAGGGATAATACATACGCGCATTCTTGTTGCTGTATATCTTCACCAATACATAGTACAGTCAGCTCTCTGTATCAGCGAGTTCCATATCCGTGGATTCAACCAACCCCAGATGGAAAATATTTAGAAAAAAAACACAATAAAAAATAACACAAAAAATAGTATAACAACTATTTACATATTTACATTGTATTAGGTATCATAAGATATTTAGAGATGATTAAAATTATAGAAGAGACTGTGTATAGCTTATATGTAAGTCCTATACATTTACATATGTATAAAATGGTACTGATATAAAATGATACTTGAGCATCTGAGGATTTTGGTACCTAAGGGAAGTCCTGGAACCAATCCCCCACAGATACCAATGGACAACTGTATTTTGTGTCTTTTTTATTTTAGCCATTCTGGTGGGCATGTAGTAGTATCGCATTGTAGGGTTTTAAAAAACTTTTTATTGAGGTATACTACACATACATAAAAGTGCACGCATCGTAAGTACACAACTTGGTGAATTGTCCTGAACTGAACACCAATGTGTCATCAGCACCCAGATCCAGGAACAGTACATTACCACTATTCTAAAATCTTCCTCATGTTCCCTTTACGATCACTACTCTCCTCCCCACAGAGATAGTCTTTACGCTGACTTTAAACTCATAGATTGCTTTTGACTGGCTTTTGTACTTTATGTAAATAAAATCGTAAAGAAAGCACTTTTGTATGCCTGATACCTATTGCTCAACAGCAGCAGTGTATGAGAGTTCTTCTTGGTGGTTCCATTTCCTCACCAATGCTTGGTATTTTCCATCTTTTTCACTTACTCTGGTGGGTATGTAATATATTGCACTGTAATTTTGTAATATATCACATTGTAATTTTAATTTGCTTTCCCCTGATAAACGAAGAAATTGAACATCAGTTTACGTGCTTATTGACCATTTGGATCTCTTCTTTTGTAACATCTGTTCAAATATTTCTGCTATTCTTCCGTAGGACTGCCTGTCTTTTTCTTATTGATTTGTCAGAGTTTATCAGTTTCTCACAAAGTTAAACATACACTTACCAATAACCCAACTATTCTACTTCTAGGAATTTACTCAAAAGAAATAAAAACAATGTCTACAAAGTGAGTTGTATGTGAATGTTCATAGCAACTTTACTTATAATAGTTGAACACTGGAAACAGCCTAAAGGTCCGTTAAAAGGACAATGAATAAACCAAGTGTAGTATTTCATAAAGTCAAATGCTACTCAGCAGTAAAAAGGAATAGACTTCTGATAACATGCAACAACATTATGAATTTCAAAAACATGCTGAGCTACAGAGGCAAATGCAAGAGCACTTACTCAATGATTCCATTTATATAAAGTTCTAGGATAGACCAAGTTAAACCATGATGAAAGAAATTAGAATAGTGGCTGTTTCTGGGAGTTAGCAGGTAAGGAGAGGATTGATTAGAAGGAGGCACAAGTTACCACCTGGGTTTTGATGTGTGGTTAATGCAGGTGTATGTGTTTGTCAAAACCGATCAACATATACACTTCATATTTGTGCATTTTGTTGTGTGATGATTATACCTTGATTAAAGAGCAGTATAAAACATTTCTTATATATAATGAACCTTATTTACACAACCCCAAAAGGTGAAGGGAGGAATTAAATCACTCAGCACACCAAACTAGTCTTTTGGAGAGAAGGAATTTTAACATTTTATAGCATGAAACTAGTTCTGGACGCTAGGGTGAGCTGCTAAAGTAAATTCCTTGGTAATTGATATAACTTCTCCCTCAAATTAAGGTTTTTATTTCTCAAGAAAAGATACCTTTTACAAAATCAGGATATATCCATTTTGTAAATTATTCTATCCTTCATGCTGCCCACATGCTGTGTCAATAACTATTGATAATTTTTCTAGCAAGAGGTTCAAAGAGAGAAGAAAATTTACAATTAATTAATATTTCAGTTATTTACATTCTAAGTTGTTTTCAAAACTCTTCAGGCAAATGAGAAGAATTCCTATGGATTGTTATTGTTATATAATGCTCCTTTTCAAGAACTTATTTTTAGATATAGAAATATAAACAGCATTTTAAAGGAGTTTAGATAGACATTTTGAAATAGATTAGGAACTACTGTCTAATACACATATCATGTCAAAGATATGCAAAATACAACACTTTTAGAAACAGTAAGACTATATATAGTAAAAATTGAAGATCATACTATTTTATAATTTTACTTCTAAAAATTTACCCTAAATAAAATATTTAAGCAAAGCAAAACCAATCAACAATACAGTTTAGAGCACTATGATATGTTTTAAAAAGTAAAAATAACTTAAGTATCTGACATTAGAATAGCTTAGTAAGTTATGGCACATTAACAAAATAAAATGTAAGGTATTAACACAATAATTGGGAAATCAGAAAACATAAAAAAGCATAACAAAATAGTAAAATATTGTGATAATTCTTAATTATCTATGTAAGTAAAAGAGTAACACGAAAAATTAAAAAATGGTAAGATAGTAATTTGTGGATATTTTTAAATATTTTTAAATTATACCTTATAAGTTGTCTTATAAATAAAAAATTTTAACTTTTTCTTATTCCTAGATTTGTATATCGTATACATTATCAGTAGTTTCATATTTTATATTTCCTCCTAATGATCTCATTAACCTGAAATATCTTACCTGGGCACATTTGGATTTTCAGAAGAAGCAATGTTTATTAAAAACATTGTTTTGGGCCAGGCACGGTGGCTCACGCCTGTAATCCTAGCACTCTGGGAGGCCGAGGCGGGTGGATCACTCAAGGTCAGGAGTTTGAGACCAGCCTGAGCAAGAGTGAGACCCTGTCTCTACCAAAAAAAATAAAAAGAAATGATCTGGATAACTAAAAATATATATA
>CAUYSK010079151.1:0-29639 GCA_963575035.1 Avahi laniger | reverse complement strand
GAAAATCAAGGACTCCCGATGTACATCCTGGATGGGATCGTGGATTCGAAGGGCAAATCACTGTTCTTGTCCTTTTTTTTTTTTTTTTTTTTGAGACAGAGTCTCACTTTGTTGCCCAGGCTAGAGTGAATGCCGTGGCATCAGCCTAGCTCACAGCAACCTCAGACTCCTGGGCTCAAGCGATCCTCCTGCCTCAGCCTCCTAAGTAGCTGGGATTACAGGCATGCACCACCATGCCCAGCTAATTTTTTTTCTATATATTTTTAGTTGTCCAATTAATTTCTTTCGATTTTTGGTAGAGACGGGGTCTTGCTCTTGCTCAGGCTGGTCTCGAACTCGTGAGCTCAAACAATCCGCCCACCTCGGCCTCCCAGAGTGCTAGGATTACAGGCGTGAGCCACCGTGTCCGGCCTATTCTTGTCCTTTTAGTGAGAATTCTATTGACTTTAACTCATCACTTAATTTTAACTCATTTGTTTGCTAGACAAATGACAATGCTAATTTTAGAAAAATATGTTTAGATCTGAATTCTGCTTTACATTTTGGAAAATACCAGCATGAAACACTTTCGGAAGCAAGCCTCTTTCTGATCAGACACAAATACAGAAAAGATTAAGCCCTTACATGCACGCCGGCAGTCAAGGTGGGAGATGATCACAGCTTCAAACATAGAAAAGCTTAAATATTTATGCACCATGATAACCCTAAGGAAGTGACTACAAAGGTAGCTTTAAAGCAAAGGAATTTTAATTTCAAATGTATTGGAAGAAAATCTGTGGGCAAAATTTGCCAGCTAATTCCAACAAATGGATGATGTCACAAGAGCTATTCTACTCTGTATCACACGTGCGAGCATGGGACACACATGTGCTTGGGCATGCACACGTGGGGAGCCCACAAAGGGGTGTCCCATACTGTTCTAGTCTGTCAGATTTCTGCTCGCACCCCAGTCCTGCATCCGTCATGGAACACACGCCACCTCTGCACTCCCTGTCTGCAGCGTTGTGGGTCTGTACTGTAGGGGTTAGAATATCATTGGTCTCTATTTTATTTCGTGAACTTTGTTTCCTAGCTATACCAGCATATCTAATTATATCCCCAACAGTATCTAATAATGCCGAGGACATAGTCAAAGCTTAACTAATATTTGTGAATTAATTAAACCGGATATCGGAAACTTTGGATCGGGTTGTTTGTCTAAAATGGGGCCAGACTCGTGCTCTTGCTCGGACCCTCCCAATACTTATAGCTCCGTGCGTGTGACTGTGTGTGTATAATTTTCAATATGTATCTTAAAAAAACATTTTCTTACACTAAAAAAATGTCTAAAATAATATTATCATACTTAGAAAAATAATTCCACATTCAAGTTTTCCTAACTGTCTCAAAAATATCCTAATTTGATAGGTAGACTGTCTAAAATAGGATTCAGCCCAGGACTATATTGTTATGCCTCTTAAATCTATTTTAATCTCTTTCTTGGCACTGATTTGTTGAAAGGACTAGATCAGTTTTCCCCAAGAATGTCTCACCTTTTGGATTTTGTCTGATTTCTTGCTTCTGATGTCATGTAGCTCACTCCTCTGTATTCTGCATTTCCTGTAAATTGAAAGTTATAAATGTGACCCTAACTGTGACTCAGTATTTTTGGCAGGAACACATCATAGATGCTAATGTATTCATATTGTACCATAATGAGGAGAGATCCTCTCTGGCTATTTATCATAAGTGTTAAAACTAATCCCTGGATAAAGGTATTGACAATCTGATCTCTCACCTGGATCCACTGGTAAATTTTGTGGTATAGCCTGTGGCCCTAACACATAGCAAAGTTCGAAAGAGTCTCACCTATAATCTTGATCCCTTTGGGGAGATTGTGTCTAACCAGCTGCAATGGAACATCGAAATTTCCAAAAAGTAATATTTTTATGTTGGAATGGACCTTTTGGTGGTATCAAAATTCTTTCTCTGAAGCACCTACTATTATCTATTGTGAACTAAAATAAAATTTTAAGGCTCACTCCACCCCCCCCCACAGCTGACCGAATGGACCCCCTCCTGGCCAAAGAAATATCCCAAAACTAAATTACCTGCCAGGAGGAGGGAGGTCAAACAGGCCTCATCATGCCCCCTCCCATCTTGGGGACATCCTTTGTAACCCATTAGCAGGCCTAAGGCTATACAAGACAAACCTGCAGGTCCTCAATTTATAGAACAAATCTATGTCCCCTGGCTTATCTCTGATAAACAGCTCCCGTGTTAAGACATTCCAAGCCTTCAGACAAAGCTTCATGTCTTTAACCAATTATAAGCCAAAGAATCTTTAAACCCATCTATAACCTGTAAGCCCTCCCCCTCGCTTCAAGATGGCCCACCTTTTCGGGCCAAACCAATGTATGCCTCCCACGTATTGATTTATGACTTTACCTGTAACCCGTCTCCCTGAAATGTATAAAACCAAACTGTAACCCAGCCACACCGAGTCCACTTGCTCAAGGTCTCTTGGGCGTGGCTGCAGGTCATGGTCCTCAAATTTGGCTCAGAGTAAATCTTTTTAAAATTACTTTACAGAGTTTGGCTTTTTTTCCATTAACACTATTAAAATTAATTCACATAATTAACAGCCATGGCGACAACCATTTATGTCTAATTTGACATATATTTCTTCTTTGTATTAAGGATTCCTGTTCAGTATGTCAATAAAATAATAGTGAAAATAAAAGTAGCATTGTGGCTTTGCCTCGTGGACATAATCTAAGGTTTGGGAAAATGCAGTGACAGCAGCAAACTGTCCACTGAAGTAGACTGTCACACCCCAACACCCCAGGCAGGGTTACCTACTGCGGGGCGGGGCAGCCTGGCCTGTGTGGAGCTGGCTGTGCCCACATGAATGCTCAGGGGCCGGCTCAGTGTCGGGCCACATGAAGAGATCCTGCCTGTCCAGATCCTAAAAGGAAATAATAGAAAGAAGAGTGAAATTGTAACAATGAACTCTTGGAACCTTCTAAAAACAGCACTGTTGGCAGGAAGACGCTCTTATCACCCCTGTTTCACAGGTGAAGGTCCTTTTCATCTGCAAACTTCTACCCTCAGGGGAAAGAAGAGTGGGGAAAGACTCACCTACTTTACTTGGCAGGATGGGTGCCCCTGCCCCCAAGAGGCACCCAGCGAGGGTGTGGTGGCCGCCCCTCAAGGTGCCCTTGCAGGCCCTCCCCTGGAGGGTTCCAGTCTTATGGCATTCCAGCAGGGAAGATTCTACACTGGTCTGTCCCACATACTTCAGGGTGCTTAGCACCCCAGTCCCCACACCGTAAGTGACAATAGCATTGTCGTTGTAACATCCAAAATGCCCTTTCAGACACTTCCAGACATCACTGGGAAATAGTGCGCATGCGTGTGTGTGTGTGTGCAAGTGTGGACTGTGTGTAAAATGGGTGCAATAGCATCTCTGTTGGAAATAGGGCTAATAGACATGTAAGGTTTCAGGAGTGTTGCAGGGCTTTGCCTCGAAGGAATCTGTGAGCGTGTTAGTTCACAGACCAGAAGCTGCCCAGTAACAGGGGAGCATCTCACCGGTCAGAGGCGAATGCAAGGCCACACCTGTCTCGAGACCTGGAGGCCAGTGCCTGATGCTTGTGTAAGACAGAGCTTGGCATGGGGTCACAGGTTAAGGACCGATCAAAGAATGCCAGCCCAGCAGACACCTGCATGTAAAACCAATTAGCCTTAAGGACAGGTCCTGCTTCACTCCTGACCACATGTCTCAGTTAATGAGAAACTAGATAAAGAAATATATGGTCTCTATATTTCTGTTTAGCTTTTCTGCTAATTGACAGTTTTATCTTTAACTTATATCTCAGCTAGGTCTATTCTTAACTTAGGGCTTAAAAGTTTATCTTAGAAAAATTTTGTAACCATTTGCTAATGTAGATAGAATTAATTAAGAGATCTCTAGAAACTTTTGGGGAGCCTTAAAACCTAAACAAATGACATGTACCCATAAATCTGTAACCACTAACAAGTAATTGCTGCACCAATAAATACTGATGCAGGACTTCACTCATGGCCTCACAGCTCATGGGAATGCTGGAGGACCCCTGACTCCCCCATCACTTTAAAATACACTTTGTCTCTGTTTATTATTTCTCTGTCTCTATTATTTTCAAATCTCTTGCGACGATCCTGCCTGGGACCTGTTTGCTGGGAGCGTGAGTAACTTCTGGCACATCTGCAGTTGAGAACAACTTGTATTTTAGTCCATTCAGGGTGCTATAATAAAAGTGCTAGAGACTGGGGTGGCTTGTTAACAACAGAGGTTTATTTCTCAAGTTCTGGAGGCTGGGAAGTCCAAAATAAGGTGCCGTGGCTCTGGTGTCTGCTGAGAGCTGCTTCCTGGTGCATGGGTGGCCGTCTTCTCCCTGGGCCCTCACATGGTAGCAGGGTCAAGGGAGCTCTCTGGGGCTTCTTTCACAGGGTGCAAATCTCATTCATGGGGGCACCACCTTCATGACCTAATCAATTCCCAAAGGCCCCACCTCAGCTTTGACATATGTCTTTGAGGAAGACACACATGCTCAGTCCACCACAGCTGGATGCTGTGGCCATGCTGAGACGGTCGTTCCCCAGGGGGGGTGGGAAAGGGAAGGCTCTCAGATGTGTCCCTGCTCTTACTTCCCTGCCCTCTCCTAACACACCGGAGGCTGGGGGAGGCTTGGGCCAGGTGGGGACATCCCAAATAGTTCCTCTCTACCCTCTCAGGTGGCACCTCCCTGGTTCTCATCTCCTGCCTCCTCCCCCATTTCCCGTGATCTTGTCCTTTGTTTGCATTCCCCAGCTGGCCCCCCTCTGTCTGACTTGGCCCCTCTTGTGTGATCTCGTCCAACAGAAGGAATCAAGCCCCAGTTTGTTTAGTGGAAGACTGCGACCTCATGCCCCCACACACGTTTTGTTAGGCTAACTTGGAGACCCAATTTGATTTTTTTGCTTTTGTTTTTGTTTTTTTTTTGTAGAGACAGGGTCTCACTGTGCTGTCTAGGCTGGTCTCAAACTTCTGGTCTCAAGCAATCCTTCTACCTAGGCTTCCCAAAGTAGTAGTTACAGGCATGAGCCACCACATTCAGCTTGTTTCTTAATTTAGTTGCCACATTTTAAAACCAGGAGGCTGTTACACTGCAAGCTCCAGCCCCTGAGCCCACATTCCAACATGATGGCGTGGGGTGAGGCTCAGAGAGGTGCAAGCGGGTCTCTCCATGAGCACAGGGCTCCTGGCTGCTTCCTGCAAGCCCCTGGGCTTCACCTCTCTGCACTTCAGCACCTGCTGATGGCAACGGATTTTCCTCTCTGCCCACTTTCTGCTGTCTCTGCCAAGGGAAGTGTGGCCTGGGGCAGGGTTGGAGTGAGGGGAAGAAACCCAGGCTCCGTCCATTCTGGCCCGTGGCTTGTCTTCCCCTGATGTCTGTGTTCAACTCAGCTTGTGACCTCCGTGACTGGTCTCATGAAATAGTTTTATCCTCTGCCCCCATTAGAATAAACTTTGGCTTTTTTTTTTTTTTTTTTGCTAACTAATAGTCCTGACCTTCCTAATATAAGAGCATTTGCTCCTGCAGCTTCCTAATGTGGTTTACATTTCAAAGCTTTCTTCCTTCCGTTGACTACTGCCAGGGAAAGACACCCCAGAACCACCCCAGAACCACTCTATTTAGGTGTTTTCCCCTGGCCTGGGGTGGTGAGTGGGGCACTGGGAGGGGAAAAGAGGGGCTGCCTTGATCAATTTACTGTCTTCTTCTGGTCTCAGCTCACGGGAGAGAGTGAATGGTCCAGGAGTTAGAGAAGTGGCTTCAGAGTCAGGAGATCTGGGCTCTAGTGTTGGATTTGTTGTTAATTAGGTATGTAATCATGGACAAGCCACTCTGGCTCTTGAAATAAAGAGCTAGGTTAAGTAATCTCTGAGTTCCATTTCAAGTCTAAGTCACGGATTCTATGGTTCGGATATACAGACACCTCCCAGTGTGTGTGCACACGTGTGAACACACACACACACACACACACACAGAGATATAAATGATTAAATCATAATCAAGAGAATTTCAGGTCAATTCTAACAGTTAAAAATCTCCATTCACAAAAAGATTTATAAATTTTCAATCCATGCTTTCCTTTGTTCTTCTGAACAAATGCAGTTACTCTGTTTTCTTCAAATGCTCATTTCATGTCTGTTTATGTGCATGCTGCTGGTCTGTTGACATGCACATGCAAGATCCTCTCTCTCCTGCGGGTCACTGAGTAACTCCCGGAAGATGAGGTTGGGCAATCAGAGGCGCACCCAAGTGTGAAATGAGCGTAAGGAGTAGGATGGAGCTCCTCGCATTCCCTGTGATGTATGTCTTAAAAGTCTTATTTCCATATCTTACAGGGATCAATATATAGAATATATAAAGAACTCCTGCAACTCAACAACTGAAAAACAAATGATCCAATTTGAAAATGAGTGAAGGACTTAAACAGACATTTCTCCAAAGAAGACATACAAATGCCAATAAGTACATGAAAAGACGCTCAACATCACTAATAATTAGGGAAACGCAAATCAAAGCCACAGGCAGATGTCACCTCACACCTATTAGACGGCTAGCACCAAAAACCCTGGGGAACAGCAAGTGTGGATGAGATGTGGAGGGGAGGTAAAATGGTACAGCCACTGTGGAAAACAGAATAGCAGTTTCTCAAAAAATTAAAATTAGAATAACCATATGATCCAACAATTCCACTCTGGGTATACACCCAAATTAACTGAAAGTGGGGACTCAGATATTCGTAAGCCCATGTTCATGACAGAATCATTCACAACAGTCACAGTGTGGAAGCAACCCGCATTCCACTGATGGTTAATTGGACCCATAAAGTGTGGCCTGATCCAGCGGGTGTTACCGGCCTCACAAAAGGAAGGAGACTCTGACACATTCTGTGACAAGGATGCACCTGGAGGACATCACGCCAAGTGAAAGAAGCCAGTGGCAGAAATACAAACACTGCACAATTCCGCTCATACGAGGTACCCGGAGTCAAATTCGTAGAGACAGAAAGTAGAACGTCTGCCACTGCCACATCCTGATTTTGTTCGCCAGGCCGGCAACCCTGAGGAGCAGGTAGAACAGCGACTGCCTTAACCTCATTTTTTTAGGATCAAGAAATTCTCATCAAGCTTCATCGATGTGCCCAAAGGTACACAATGGGTGAAAAACAAAACGAAACTCAGAACCTGGTCTTATGACCCTTTAGGGGTCATAGACCAAGACAATGGAAATTATGCCATCACAACAACTCTACTTCAAGGCTGTAATAGCAGAAATGTTCCTGACATTACGTTTTAAGAAAACAGCCTGCAGGCAAAGTCGAACCATGAGCACATAGACAAAGACCAGAAGGGAAAAGGCAAAAAGAAAGGATTTCCTTCGTAGAGTAGATTTCTTGTCTCCTGCTTGAAAATACATCTTTAAAATCATCATATTTACACAAGTAAGAAGATCAGAGTGGAGTGAAACAGAGTTCCCAAGGTCCCCCCTCTCAGAAAAGGAGCTGCTCCAAAAGGTCCAAGATTATAATTTCTTATAGAAGAAATATAGTAACTTTATTTTCAATCTCCTACAATGAACAGATGAAAACTACTGATGAGAAAAGACTAGAAGGACATCTTTTTTCAGCAGCAAAGGATGCCTCACACCTTGTTCGCCTACTTGTGTCACTCTAGCGACACTCCTCACGGACGCCTAGTCCTGCAGATCTTCCCACCTAGGACTTTTCTGAAGAGGCCGCGAGCACTTGGGCAGAGAACCTACTTCTGCTAGGCCTGCAATGCCTCGTGGTGCGGGGGCCCCACCCGCATTTCTTGCCGGATGAATGCTGATTAAACACAGGCTGCTAAGACACACTTGACTATGTGCTATTGTTTTGGACCAATTAACATATCAAATAATGCTGGAGAGCGTGAGCGACGTCACAGACACATGCAGGAGAGAGCAAGGGTGCAATAGTCACAGTGCTGCAGACATGAGCAGGGTCCCACTGGCAGAGCCCCCCGTCCTGCGTCGCTGTGCTGACAAACAGCACAAGGACCTCGCTTAGCACGGCTTGACGCTCGTTGCATCAGCTGGCTGTGTGGCGAGTCATTCATGTCCCAGGAAGCCAAACACGCACAGACAAGAGGAGCCTCAGCTGGCACTCTTAGCCTGTGGGCGCCACCAGCTCTGGGCTCTAGCATCACACGACATCCTGACGCCCTCCCTGTGCTGCACAGGAGGCCACTCAGGCCTGTACGTGGAAGTGAAGTCCTCTTTTCCACCCAGTTGTCAGTTTAGGCAGGGGCCTCGGGTGGAAGCTCTGTGCTCCTTTCCTGTGGCAGGGAACACAGAACAGACACGGCGTCCGGAAATGTCTGGACAGAAAAGGAAAATACAGCTTAAGGTTTTCCTGTGTTCCCAAGCAATGGCTTCATGAAGAGCCCCGCGGTCCCGCACACGCAGACGGCCACGAACACCCAGAGCAGCGCTCTGTCCGCCACTGTGGCCGCATATTTCCAGGCATCCTCCACCTGAAACACAGACGAAAAATCAGAGCTAGCTTTGGAAATCAAAACCATAGGAAACGCTCTCTGTCTCATAAAAAGCTTCTTTTTCAAAGAAGGATTCCCTGGCACTTTCGGAAGGAAACATTAGAGTTACTTCGGTGCCCCATGTCTGCTGTCTCGTGCGTGCAGCAGTTTTGTTCTGTCTGAACATGGCTGAGAGCCCGTCGCCGGGCTGGGCGTCCTGGCAGGTGGGGAAGGAGGCTGAGGCAGGGGTGGGTGTGACCGAGGACCTCTCCCTAGGGATAGGCAGCCCGCCAGACGGCACAGGGACACTGACCACATGGGTGGCTGCGTTTCTCACGTCCCTCCAATTCCGGAGCCCCAGGCTTCTGCCACAGTCCCCGTGGGTGTCTCTCGAGAGTCAACGGCAACTCTCTGTTAGAGTGTATGACGATGGCACCAGGAAGGCGAGTTCTCCTGGTCTTTTTTGTCCTGTGACGCACCCCGCCCCACCTGCGGACGGGCATTCGCAGCATCTTCCCCGAGCCAACCGAGCAGACGCAGCTGCCGGCAGCCGCAGTCTGAGGCCAAAGCCAGACAGAGGCCCTCGGCTACACCCTCGCGGTGTGGACGGTGGACACGACTCTCCCGGGCTCTATCTTTGGAGGATGAGGGAGGCACACGCTGCTATAGTTGGGTTCTGGCAGCAGGAACAGAGTATGCAGAGGCTACAAATATCCCTGCGGCTCTTTCCAGCAGCACCTAAATCCTCTCAAGTAGGACAGGTGGGACTGGAGCTGCGGGAAGGCATGAACACTCCCGCCTTCTCCCGCCTTCTCCGCCTCCGCCCAACACTCGGGCTGCACGCTTCCCTGCACACGTTTCTCCTTCCCCTCTGGGGGCAGCCACTCCCTTCCCGCCCTTCTATTTGCCACTGTTTCTCATGCAGGGGCCCTTGGTTTCATCAACCAAATTTCACTTGCGTTCACATTGCTGGAGGTGCAGATTTGCTCCGGGGCCACACCTGACCCCGTCACTGCTAGGCTCAGAGTCAGGCTGCGGACCCTCTTGGGAACAAACTCACTGAAGATCTGACTGTGTCCCTAGAGTGGTTTAGACCTGCAGGTAGAGGAGACACACAAATTTACCTCCTTTGTTTCGTTGTGGTTCTTCATGTTTTCCGCTATGAATTGAACACTATTAACCACATCTTCAACATCCGGCGAGTGTTCTGAATTTTCAGCCACCCACCGTAAAGGCTGATGACTTAATCTTCTCCTGCTGGTGGCCAGCTCACTTGATTTGTGACAGTGGCAGCATTCTTTGAGGAGTTTGGGTTCTCTGTGGCTGGCAAATTTCACCTTGGCAGGCCTCCTAGAAACGCCTTTGGGCATTGTACCCGAGCCCGTGTTCCTGGTCTTGGCCAGGGGTTTCCTCATCATCAGGACCTGGGGTAACAGCTGGAGGAAAACCGTCTGCACCCAGCTGGGCATGGTGTGCGTGGCTGGGGTGCGATAGTGTATGTTCAGCACAAACACCGTCACCACGATGGACAGGGTGACAAAAAGCATGGTGAACAGCAGGTACTCGCCCACCAGCGGGACCACGAGCGACGTGGACGGGATGGTCTCTGTGATGACCAGCAAAAATACTGTCAGGGAAAGCAGGACCGAAATGCAAAGTGTCACTTTTTCACCGCAGTCCGAAGGAAGATAAAAGACCAACACGGTTAGAAATGAAATGAATAGACATGGGAGGATCAGGTTAACGGTGTAAAACATCGGCAGTCTTCTAAGGTAAAAAGAGTACGTTATGTCTGTGTATATCTCTTCACAACAGTTGTATTTTATGTCATGCTTGTAGCCAGAAGCATCAACTATTTCCCACTCACTGTTTTCCCAAAAATCTTTCATATCCACTTTAGATCCAATGATTAGAAGATCAATTTCAGCTTTGTCATATGTCCAGGAACCAAATTTTAGGGAACAATTTTGATGATCAAAAGGGAAAAAAGTGATATCCATAGGACAGGAACTCTTAAAAATCGCTGGTGGGGTCCAGGTTATCGTGCCATTGTATTTAAGAAGAGCTTTTGTCTTGCCTTTGACTTGGAAGTCACCAACAGCACTGCAAAGTAAACCAGACAGCATTAGTAATGCTCCCTTTACTATGGGTCAGCGTCCCCCAAAGGCCACTCTGGAAGGCATACTTGTTATAGAGAACAATGTCAGGCTTCCAAATCTTCTCCGTGGGAACACGGAGTGTCTCAATGCCATCATAGTCCACTGGGTCCCAGCGCAGTTTATAATCATTCCAAATCTAAAAGAAACAGAGATCAGTTTTTAAAATTACTTAATAATGTTCTCCCAGGCTCAGCGCGGTGGCTCACGCCTGTAATCCTAGCTCTCTGGGAGGCCAAGGCGGGCGGATCATTTTGAGCTCAGGAGTTCGAGAACAGCCTGAGCAAGAGTGAGACCCCGTCTCCACTAAAAAAAAAAATAGAAAGAAATTGGCTGGACAACTAAAAAATATACAGAAAAAATTAGCCGGGCATGTTGGCACATGCCTGTAGTCCCAGCTACTCGGGAGGCTGAAGCAGAAGGATTGCTTGAGCCCAGGAGTTTGAGGTTGCTGTGAGCTAGGCTGACGCTACGGCACTCTAGCCTAGGTAAAAAGAGTGAGACTCTGTCTCAAAAAAAAATAATGATGATAATGTTCTCCCAATGTTAAATTTCTATTGGTTCAACAGTTTTTTTTTTTAAATAAATTCTTATTTGAAGAATACATTCATTGGTTTCTATCAAAATTTGGGAAATTATATCCAGGGTGCTAAATAGCCGAGCTGACTTTGGCAAATAATTAGGTAATTATGTATTGATTATTAGTTAGCTGGCCAAGGTTATAGGATTTCCATGTTCCAGGGACTATACTCAAACTGGAGCGGCAACCCACTTCTAATATTAACAAAATAATTCAAGTGTATGATGGTGAGTTTGATACAAAATCTGTGTAAAAGATTAAGACTTTTTTAAGGAAGAAAGAAATGGTGTTACTGATACAACCGGCTGTTGTGAATCTCACCCCCATGCTCTTGAACTCAGCTACTGATGTCACCAGTCCTGGCCCAGCAGGGACCCAGGCCCAGCAAGTACCAGGCTCTGGAGCTCACGTTGCAGGTAACAGTGGGAGATCTGAATGTAGCAACCAGGAAAAGCAGAAGTCTCTACGTCAAGAGACCGGTGTCACTAGGTTTGTGCACCCGAGAAGCTTGCCTCGAGTCAGCTATTACCAGAGCTGAACTTTAGGCTTTAGGGAGGCAGGGCAGGTAATACTAATATTTTATGTTCTATCACAAGTTGGAGATGGAAGGAGGTAGTGGATTTTATCCATTCCTCACTGTAAACCGACACACGATACAGACACATACGTGACGCAGCCACAAGGTGGTTTCCATGATCTGGTTTACTTCATCCTGGGAGGAAGAAACAATATTTTTAGCTTCAGTTGTACTTGCTATCGAGGTGAGTCTTACAGCAAGAATTATAACTAAAAGAGCCAAGTCTGAATGTTTCGTGCTCATGGAGGAAAGGGAGAGGGCTGAGAAGGCAACATTGAAAGAGAGCTCAGGAGGCAACCAGAAACAACGTCTCCACGTCTGGTCCCAGCCCTGCTCACCGGCAAGGGAAAGGCGGCTTTACAGTGTCTCTCAAAGCTGACCTAAGCCCCACCTGTGCTCCGAAGGCTCTCTGATCACCGCAGTCCTAACAGATTTCTTGCTCCACGAAAGGAAAGAGGGAAAGAAGAGAGAGTGGGAAGGAGAGAGGGAAGCACTGCGGATGGGACAGGTTTCCGAATGGGCTCACGGCTTCGCCCAGGCCCCACGAACCTCCCTTCCTCCGCGCAGCTCGCTCTCTCCAGCGCAGAGCCCAAGCCCCGCCCGGGCCGTGCCTCAGTTCACCCCGAGACTCCGGCTGGGATCTGCTCCGACACGCGCCCCGCCCGTCACGCGCTACACAGACACCCACGCGGTGACCACCGTGCTCTGCGGACACCGGGAGGGCAGCGGTCACAGGCGGGCAAAGGTCCTGCCTCCGCGCGTCTTAGCCGTTGGGTAAGGAGACGCAGAATTGCGACAGACGCACGGCAGCTGTGCGTCCGTGAAGAAAAGCAGAGCGCGCGGCAGCCCGGTGCGCACGCGCACTCACGCACCTATTTTAGGAGGGCGGAAGCCGCTTCTCCGAGGACGTCGTGTTTAAGCAGACACCGAAATCACCGGCAGAGTCGGGGCAGGTGGAGGAAGGGCACTGCAGGCGACACCCCAAACAACCAGTTCCTAGGCCGCCGGCCGGCGAGAAGGCGACCACGGCCACCGCACGGACTTCGGCAGACGCGGCGCACACGGCCTGGGCTTCCGGCGGGTCCCGGTGGCCAGGAGTGGATTCCCAGAACTCGCTCGCCGGCCCTGCCTCCCAGGACGCCCGGGCTCCCCGCGGAGCACAGGCGCTCAGCGGGGGCGGAGGGAGCCTGGCGGTCACAGCCGCGCCCGGGGACCCGGGGCCGCTCTGCGCTGTCCACGGCCCGCCTCGCCCCCACGGCTGCCCCGCCGCGCAGAGGCTGCAAGCTTCCTCCCTCACGCGGGCCTGCGTCGAGCCAGGCTGGGCCCCGGGGCTCACAAAGGGCAGCACAGGGAGTTGCGTTCCTGTTTCCTACGCATCCCAGGAAGCAGGAGATGGGCTGCACGTGTCCTCCGCCAGCAATTCCTGGCCTCACGATTACCGAAGGGCAGGGCCTTGTGCTCATGCAGAGTCCGGCAGGGCCACGGCAGCAAGTCAACTCTCTGTGTGTCGGGAATGACGAGCTCCGCAGTCTCGGTTCCAGGAAGGTCTCGGAGGTGACTGGCATAAGCCCCAACCACCTGCCAAAGCCTGTGTCCTCTCTGAACTAGGAGGCTGTGTCCAGAGCGCTGAAATCGGCTGGCAGTACCGTTCCACGACAGGCCTGTCTCCTCAGCCACACCTGTACGGGCCGGGGAAGCTCCCTGTGGAGCTAGTTCTAGACGGTGGAGGTGGGGACACCTGGAAGGTATCAGCGGCTTTATGGACCAGGGCGTGGCCTGGCAAGCCGTGCTCTCCACCCAACTCCAGACCACATGGACAGACCTGAGCACGGCTGTCAGACAGCCCAGGGGACGATACCAGAGACCCACAGTACCGCCCCACACTCCCTGGACCGTCAGTCTACCTCTTTCTTGGGAAAATCAATTCATTGACATGCCAGTTACATTAAAGGCTTTGATTTCTAATTTCAAGTGGACTCATTTCTGGAGCAATAGACTCAGAGACTCAGATAGAAAGGCCACGGGGGCTGCATTTTACAAGGGCTTTAAGTCTGACATTTCAGTTCTGCCAGGCCAGCAAACACCCCTGCAGGGGCTTTGTCCTGGATCCCTGTGAGGGGCGGTGGGCGTGCTCCTCCACTGAAAGAAGTCAGAAAACTCGGAGGCCAGGGTCCTTCTGCTGGCAGCAAACACAGGTCCACGTAGAGCCCTCGGGAGCTGCAAGGCCACGCCGGGGCTCAGACAGCAGCAGAGGGCCCAGGGACCTTCTAGAAGGGAGTCGCGACCGAGCATCCTGGCTGTGCTGACCACAGAGCCACCGGAGGTCACCTGAGGATGCCCAGCAATTGCGCTCCGAGACATTTATCACGGAGTCACAAAAATTGATGTTTACACAAAATCCTGTACAAAGATGTGCACGGCAGCTTTATTTGTAATAGACC
Source organism: Avahi laniger (assembly GCA_963575035.1). NCBI lineage: Eukaryota > Metazoa > Chordata > Mammalia > Primates > Indriidae > Avahi > Avahi laniger. Next base: position 15,298 of record CAUYSK010079151.1, on the reverse strand, counting down.
AAAAACTGGAATCAGCCCAAATGTTCTTCAATAAGTAAACGGTTGTACAAAATGTGGTCACATACCAGAATGCTACTCAGCAACACGGAGGCAGGAACTGCCGACACACTCGGCAGTGCGGATGACTGAGGGTTCAGGCCGAGTGGAAAACCCAACCCCACAAGTTTACACACAGGTTGCATTTTATATGTCGAAAGGAGAACATTTTAGAAATGGAGGACAGCTTAACGGGAGAAACCGGGCAAAGTATACGGGGATCTCACCATCATCCTTTAAAACTGTGTATGAATCCACAGCGACCCCAATTTAGACATTTCCCAAGTCTCCCTTGCAGCTAGAGGGACTCAGTGAGAAGGAAAGCAGAAGCTGCCCGTAGGACTTCCAAGAAAGCTCCTTGAGAAAGTCACAGATGTCCTGCATGTCCCCCTTCTGCCCTTTCCCCACTTTCTCCTGCTTCTTGCCAAGAATGTGAACATGATGAGTGGAAATGCAAGTTATCTTGGACTGTGAGGCCACACTGAGGGCAGAAACCACGTGCCGAGGCTGGTGAAATAGAAAGGCAGAAGGAACCCTGGTCACTGTTGCCATGTCTGATTTATGCTTTTAGAATCAGCCCATGGTAGTGACAGCCCCTGGAGTTGTGCAGTGCACAACGTGGGCAACTGTCAGTGGCGCAACCACTGACACCATGAAGCCATCTGGTATTAACCTCCTGGATGGAGGTTTTAGATTTCCACTACATAAGAAAGGAATAAACTTGTTCTATTTTTTTTTTTCTCATCAAGTGAAGCAGTGGGAGTGGAGAAGGATAAACTTGACTTATTAAAGCTGTTTTTAAAAAATCTCCGATGCTAGTAACCAAATGTAAATGTCGAAATCTGCATTTAGCAGTCCCCTACCCACCAGCTTCAGGACAATGTCCTGAAAGGGTGGATCAAGCAGGGATTTGAAGTAACGCTATGTGGGGAAGTGGCCTTCACAGACCCTAGAGGAAACTCAGGTCAGTGCTCCATTCGCAACAACCCAAACCATAGCAAGGATGGCTTCCAGCCCAGGAGGAGATCAGCAACCAGTACCAAGCTATTGGGGGCGGGAAGGGGATCAGAATAGATAATAAATATTTATTAAAAGAATGAATGGGCCCTTCCAAGTGAGAGGAAATGTCACTCCACAAATTAATATAACTATATTAGAGACAGAAATGGCCTCAGGAGTTTTGCAGGGCTTTGCCCTGAAGGAATATGTGAACGTGTTAGTTTGCATGTCGAAAGCTGCTCCACCTCAGGAGGGCATCTCCAAGGTCAGTGGCAGCTGCTTCCCAAGATGGCGCTGCAGAGCTCAGACCTGTGGTTCTGACTTGCTTTGAAAGGCAAAGCAGGTCTGCCAGGAGCCACAGGATGAGAGCTGATCGAAGAGTGCCCACCCCGAGAGACAGACACCTGTGGCTAAAAGCAATTAGCCCGAGGGACAGTTCCCGCTTAAACTCCTGACTACCTGTCTCAGTACACAATAACTTGATAAAGAAATATGGAGCCACTATATCTCCGTTTAACTCTTCTGTTAAGTGATAAATTTACCTTAGAACTTAGAAGTTTGTCTTTGAAAGATTTTATAACCAGAGTTCGTTAAGGGATCTATAGAAGCCTTTTAAAAGAGTTTTAACCCCAAATGAACTACCTGTTACTATGTAAATTTGTTACCCCTGGCAACTGACCACTGCACCTATAAATGCCCATGTGAAACTTCACTCGTGTCCTTGCGATTCACGGAGATATCGTGAGGTCCCTTGAGTACCCCTGCTTTGTCTCTTATCTTTATAAGTCTATAAAACTATACCTTCGTCTCTGTGTATTCTTTTGTTTCTATTATTTTCCATTTTCTATTATTTTCTTATCCTTTGCAGCGACCCCTACCTAAGAGACCCGATTTTTTGCTGGAAGCGTAGCTAACTCTCCGCAAGGAAACATCTAGCTTTTCTTTTTTAAATCAACGTATATCAGTGCATGCACTCTTCCACTTCTAGCCTGGGGCAGAAGCCAGAGGACCCAGCCAGGGCCAGCCTGGTCCACTGGGAAGCATGAACTGGATAGTATGGGGGGCCTGACTCACACCCGTAATTCAGGTCTTTCCCCAGGGACACCTAGAGGAGCCACCGCTGCCTCACCCACAGGGCAGCCTGGCAGGAGGAGGGCTCCTTCCCACACATGGGCTGGGCTGACACGTCGGAAGGGCTCCCTCCTTCTGTGCACTGTGGTCTCAGGGACATGGTCCAGCACCCCTCTCTCGAGCTGCTTCCCAGCTTGCCTGTTCCTGGAATGTGGTCTGAGCCCGGCTCGGAGGCCCACCCTGCCCCTTCCCAGCTGGGCCCTGGAGCCCAGAGCCTGGTCTACCTGAGCAAACAGGCTCCCCACCTCCTCTCCCAGCAAGGAGGAGCAAAGGACATCCAAACAAAGAACTCCAGCTCTAGATCTCTCCAAGATCTCCGAATTCCCATCCTTTTTTTTTTCTCCAGGGTGGGATGCAATCTCTTATGAAAGGAGCTAAATTTTTTCTTTCTTACTTAACATAGCAGACTTAAAGCAATTCTTCAATTGTGGAGCAAAAAAGACACAAGCCTGGGAGTTCAATCCCAGTTTCACCCTTCTGTGATCGCATCACCTTGGGACAGTCACTCAGCCCAGCTTGCATGTCCTCAGCAATGAGATGAAGATGACGGCCACGCAGCGAATGGTGCACGACAACTTTCCTTCTCACCCTTCTTTCACTTCCAGAAACACTTGCCTCAGCGGGAGCACTGACAGCCCCACGGGGAAAGGGTCTCCCGCCCAGGGGGCCGGCCCTCACCTAGGTGTGTGTCTATCTGCGGTTTGAAAGTTCCCTTGTCTACCACATGCAGAAAGTGCGGCCAGGCTGGGCAAAGGCTCTCCGGGGAGCGGGACTCACCACATCACTCAGCTGCATGATGGCCACTTCAAAGTGCACCGTGACGGGGTCGGAGACGTTCTCCACGGGCCTGATGAACCGGTTGTAGCGCGAGAAGAGTCTGAGGAAGAGCCTCTCCTCGGCGGTACAGCCTTCGCAGCCTGCGTGGCCAAGCAGAGGGAGAGTCAGCGTCACGGGGACAGCAGCAGAGCCTGGCGACCCGCGCTGCCTCCGCCCCGGCTGCCTCTCAGGGCGCGAGCGACAGCAGGGACAGAGGTGTTTCTAGAGTCTAAGCACCAAGCTGGAACGGAGCAGACTCGAGGCTTGGAGTCTTTGCTCAGGTCGCACTCACGGATGGCCTGGGAGGCTCACCAGTGTTTTGGGAAAGTCCTGCCCTTTCTTGTCACAATGCTGCCCCAACGGACGCCTGTGTCTACACCTGCAAGGTGTTTCGCTGGGGAACCTTCGCCAAGCAAAAACTGAAATAACTAGTAATTTCATTAAGGTCTTCACAAGCCATGCTCTTTTAAAATCAACTTTGAAATCCAACTATTTTGGAGATTGTGAGAATGCAAGGTTTTTAAGACAAATTTACTTAAAGTATTTTGAAAAGAATTCAAAATATGTTCTTAAATAATAACATTTTCAGACATTAAAGTCTAGACAGTTATTAATATTTCATGCATATCTCTTTGTATTTTTCAAGAACGCATTAGCGGTAAGTTACTGGTCTTCGTTTGTAGAGGTCTATTCCCTCTACATTTTCCTTTATAGAAATCCAAATTTGACATCTGAAATATTATTCCACAGATGTCCTAAAGGGATTTATACCAGTAAAGAAAAAAATTAAGTCAGTGAGACGCTTATCAGGAGAAATGAAAAACGACAGTTCCTGCTGCTAATGGAAAAGAGTTTCCACAACGCCTTCGGAGCCCTGAAACCATGGGATTTTAGCAAGAATGAAAAATTTTAAATGTAAAGTACTATTCCTGCCATAATGATAATGTTTCTTCATGAAACAGACCAAAAAATCCTCCTGATCATTCATTTTTTTCCCTCGAGACATTTTAGATGAGCCCTCCCCAGTCTGGACAAGCAGGCCCCCGGCAAGCCGAACAGCATGGAAATGAGGTTGTTCCCCAGAGCAGCAGTTTTCCATTTCTCAGTCTTAACTTTTAAAATGAACGATCTTACTCTTGGGAAACATTTCGGCATAGTAAAATGAGGTGTTTCCAGGAAATGGAGATGATCACCTGCAAAATGGAAGGGTCCATGGACTGTGCAATAGCGTCAGCTAACAAATGGATCGCCATCTCGAAAAAAATACGAAATACAACTAAAAATAAATAAGTTGGATACAGCCATAGCAGAGATGAACAGAAAACTGCATCATTCTTATTTTGCATTTCGACTGGGAAAATAAAATAAATGCAGTTCACATAAATACGGTGTCATTGTCCTCCTCACCCCACTCTACACCCAAGATCTCACCTTACATGTCAAACGTAACTAATGAAAACCGCAGCACGCAGCGAGCAGCTGTGACAGTGGCGGGGCCCCTGCAGACACTTGCCTATTTTCCCGCGGGGTCTGCCGCGGCTGCGCAAGCACAGCTAGAGCAGAGAGCAAACACATGCAGCTAAGAAGGGAACGGAAGATAAAGCAGAACTGAAACCTACCTTTAAAGAAGGGCACGAGCACACAGAGCCAGAGACACAAGCCCTCGCTGGGCGGCATGGTTGGGACCCACCGCGCTCCCGCTGGCACGCACAGGACGGCGGGGACGCGGCGCGCTGTAGCTGCCTGCGCCCGACCCGCGGGGTCAGAAACCCGCTGCAAGCCGCGTGTGTCCTCCGAGAACGCCGGCCTTGGGGGACAGAACACGGATGTTCCCAGGGCGGGAGACTGAGGCACATGAAGAGCGAGTCCAAGGGTCGGATCGGATGTGGGGTGAGTCACGCGTTTGCTGTCAGCCCGGATCGCTTTTCCTGCAGAAAGGGGAGGAGAAGCAGAGAGGGAGAGTGAGCCGGCAGCGGGGGAGGGCCGACCTCTGCAGCGCAGCCGACCCCAGGGAGCGCAGGCCCGGCCACCGCTGCGGCTGCAGGCAGAGCAGCTGCCAGCCTCGCCCAAACCGCCAGGGCTTTCGGTCAAGGTCCAGTAGACAGTGAGGATACCAGGGAAGAAGGGAATGTTTAGCATGACAGATGTTTAGCTCTCTCCCACTGAGAGACAACACAGGCCACGTGCCTGGGGTCCTGGTGTGTCAGGAGGGGCTACACGCCTGGGGGACAGGTGGTGGGGTGGCGAATCTTGGCTCAGGAAGTCCGCTCAGGGGCCTGCAGAATCTCAGCTCCTTTCTCTTGCAGAAAATGCGCCATTTCTGGAAACCAACTCGAAGCTCAAGTGGTTAGTTAAGGGAGAGGAACTGAAATTTGTTCAGTGGGCACCCCACCTCCTTACACTAGGCCCTGATGCGTGTGCTCTGACTCATTGAGTTCTCCGCCAGTCGGGTCTTAACTTTGCTGAGAAACTCTCTAAAATACGCGCCTGACTGCGGGGGGCCGGGACACGAGAGGCTCTCGCCGGCCCATCCAAACTCTGTGCCATCGATACTGACCTAGCACTCTTGCAGGTGCAGGGTTCAGACTGACAAGTTCCCCGGAGATTCCATCCGCCTCACCTCTCTTGAAGGAACGAAAGAGGAAGTAACATCTATCTGGCACCAAACTTCCGCCAGGCACTGGGCTGGGTGCTTCAGGTAGGTCCCCTGAGATGTCGCTCAAGTTGTCCCCTCAGCAGTTGGCTTTTGTCCTTTGCTGAAGTGCTGTGTGGAGTTTGTAGAGAACCCGAGGTGAAGAAAAGAACAAGTCTAGCCAGGTGTGGTGACGCACCTGCAGTGCCCGCCACTCAGGAGGTGGAGGCGGAGGCAAGAGGATCCCTTGAGCCCAGGAGTCTGAGACCAGCCTGGGCAACATAGTGAGGCTCTGTCTCTAAAAACAAAAAGAAAAGAAAAGAAAAAATCAGAACAACGTCTCGCTATGCTGGGTAAAATGCCACCTGACCCAAAATGGGACACTGCCCTCACTAGTTTTTAGGGTGAAACTCAAATCAAGCTGGCTGTTTTCAAAGCTCAGGTTTGGATGGGACTGCCCTTCACTCTTTCTGGTGCATACGCACTGCAGCCGCAGGAAAACTGTTTCACATCTTTCGTTCCATCCCATGTCCGGCAGTTGTCGGCAGCTCATCACCTGTCAGCCTAAGGAGCCACTTGGGAGGAGGGGTCCTTTGGAATGTGCCAGAAGACAGTCCTGCCGTGTTCCAGGGCTAGCTGACTCTGTCCCACTGTGCCACGCTGCAGAGTGGGAGGAAGGGGACTTCATGAATGAAGGTCGCAGAGGTGAAGAACACAGGGTCAAGAATACGGGCTCTGGAGTCAGACAGACCTGGATTTGGACACTGGCAAGTCACTTAAGCTGTCTCAGCCTTGTCCTCGTCAGAAACGTGGGATTAGATTCAGGAACATGAATCATTCCATCTCTCCATACCCGATTTTGTGTGTGATTTTCTCTCACTCTCTTAGCAGTACAAATAGGTAACACAATTAAGTAACTCTTGGGGCCTGAACTTGTAAGAAGGATATATTCGAAATGCTTTTAAAGAAAAATACATTCTCCATTCAAAGAAAACATTTAAACTATGCCCCCACTGCACTCTAGCCCGGGTGACAGAGCAAGGCCCTGTCTCCAAAAAAAAAGCAACAAACAAAGAAAATTTAATTCAAGAAATAATAGAATTAAAGGCATTATGTCTTTTCCTGATTTTGCTGGATACTGTTTCATGTTTATATTCTAGCGGTTAATTTCTGTTTAACCATATTGTTGAAGTCAAGAGCTTAGAGAGCTGTCCACTGCTTAGTGAGGGAGAAAGTGTGGAACGAGGTGGGAGAGACGCACTAGCCCTGGGCAGGGAGAGGTTAATGCAAACTGGAAGAGGTTTGGTTTCTCCCCCACTTCTTCTGTTTCTCACCCCCATTTCCTCTCGCTCCTGTCAGCCAGGCCTGAATGGAAACAGGAAGAAGCCGTGGGTCTTAATTCCTTCAAGGCAGTGGAGCTGCTGAACCTGCAGACCCTGTGCCCCTGCCCCATACACACATGCATGGCAAATGACACTTTGCATATAACTTCTGGGGACTCATAGACCCCATAAATCCAGGCAGAGGATAAACCCAGCTGGTTTCACAGATGTCCCCAGTGTCTGTCCCCAATCCCTCTACGCCATCCCTTCCTGAAATAATGCGTTCTAAAGAGCTAATGTGTTAGGAAATCAACAGGCTTCAGAGAATAATCATTGGGTTTCGTTTTTGGCTTTATCCATGAAAGCTAATTTTAATTTGGAGTTTTTTTCATATTGTTTGATATGAAACTTTTACTACAAAAATTATTTCTCGCTTTTCTCCCTCCCTCCCCCATTTACTAAATTAAATCCACTGCCTAAAAATAAAGGAGACTATTTGATATGGTCACATAAAATTGGTTGTGTTCCTATTTGAAGTTGGAGGGGGTTTTGTCCTAGAAACTGCACAAATGAACATTTTGTTGACCTTTCTCCACCTGTCAGTTCTCTTTAAACTCAAAGCGAGAACACTCTCCAGTTGTCCATAAAGAAATATGAAGGAAATAGCCCTTTAAATATGTATTATTTATAAATCCACTGCAGCGAAACATCGTCAATAATTTATTGATCCCATATGCTGGTTTTTTAATGCCCACTATCTTTAACTCTCGCACGACTGCCATCCCGGCTGGTAGTACTGCACTTGGCATTTCCAAAAGACGCAGGGAAAGCAAAACAGCAGTAGGGTAAGTATTCAAATTAAATGCTGATTTTAGACCACAAAGAAATATTTAATAAATTGCTAATCACAAGAGAGGCTCAAATTGACCCTTCGATGCTCACTTTTGTCTAACTAAATTTTAAGAAAAAGGGAGAGCCTGGGAAGCCAGCGTGGGGTCAAGCAGCATGAGAAAGTCAGACTATGCTGAACACTGTGAGACGCTGAATAATGACTACAGCCCCCTCCGAGCACTCCCGGGGTGCCAGTCGCCCCCCCAAGGCGATTTACATTTCATAAGTTCGGCTCTTGCCACTTGAGGAGGTTAAGTAACTCGTTGGAAGGTCCATCCCAGCTGATGAATGGCTGAGTTAAAATTCCAGTCTAGGTCCGTCTGAATCAAAGCCACCCAGAAGTGCTTGTAGATCTGTGAATACTTTATAAGTTCCACGTATTTTAAGACAGCTGCTAGACCTGGGTGTGGTTCGCACCACTTTTGCTGTCGTTCACCAGGAACCCCTCGCCCCGCCCACAGGTGCGGAGGAAGCTGAGGCTGCGTAATACAAGGGCTGCGACAGGGGCGTGATGCTGGGCCGACACGGAAGCCCAGGGCGGCCCCGCTGGGGCAGAGCGAGCTCTCAGCTGAGCAGCCAGGCCTGCGGCAACCCTGTGGCCGCTTCAGGTCTTTTCACGTCACCGTATGGGCAGCGATCATCTCTGGGCCTTTCAAGTAAAAGGAAGAATCAATTCAATTGTCATTGTCCCAGAACCAGCAGTGATTGTAATAAAAGTTACTCCACGGCAGCGGCCCCAGCTGTGCACGTGAGAGTAACAGTGCCTGTCGTTTCCCAGGGCCGGGGCGACAAATTGCCACGGACTCTGGGGGTAGCAGAGCAAAAAGCTATTCTGTCGAAGTTCTGAGGCTGGAAGTCTGAGATCGAGGGCTGGCAAGGCCCCGCTCCCTGCGAGGCTGGAGGGGACACTCCCTCCCTCCTCCTCCAGCTCCTGTGGCTGCGGTTGTTCCTTGGCTGTGGCAGCGTCGCTGCAGTCTCTGCGTCTGCGGTCACTCGGCTCTCTCTGTGCCCGTGTCTGCTCCACTTCTGTCTCTTACGAGCAGGCTGGTCATTCGATTTGGGGCCTACCGGGTAATTCAGGGTGATCTTATCTCTAGATTCTTAATTCCATCTGCAAAGACCCTTTTTCCAAAGAAGGGAACATTCACAGGTACCAGGGGTTAAGACACGGACGTATCTTTTGGGGGCACCACTCAGCCCACAGCAGCATGACACGGGACTGTGTAGTGAGGATTAAACTAGAAAGGTACGTAATAGCAGCTGCCGGAATACACAGGGAAGCGCACATTAATTTTCTTCCAGACAGCAGCGTTTCGATGTAGGTACAACAGATGTTTGGAGCCAGTGGGGAGGCCCAGAAAGTCTGGCTGATTTTACAGAAAATAATACCGAATTCTTGCTCTTCTGAAGGAAACAAAAAGTGAAAAGCTGTTTATATGACTGTTCCTGATTAGTAGTTCTGAAATTTTAACGTGCCTCTGAATCAAGCGTGGGGGCATCTTAGATGATCGGATCCCCAGGCCCCGGGCTGAGTCTCCTATTCAGCGGGTCTGGGTGGGACCCGGGAAACTGCATCTTTAAAAAGCGTCAGTGTGGACCATGCCGCCGGTGGCCAGCACTACACAGCTGAGGAGTACTTCTCCAGAGAGTTGCAGGAAGATTTCCACTCGGTCCATTTACAGTGTGGTTCCGTGATGTTACAGAGTTGGACACTTCTGGGCCATTTGTATCCTGTAAATTTGCATCTCAAAAGCCAAGAATGTTAGAGAGATTCTGAACTTGCAGTGCAGACTGAGTCCTGCTATGTTCTGGGCACCGCGATAGAGGCCAAAATACAGTTATAGGAGATGCACATTTATTTTTTAAAATGTTCAAGGAACATTTATAAAAATTGACCTCTTATTGACACACAAAAAGTCTTGACAAGTAACGAAGAATCTATTCCATCCAGAACATGCTCTGCCCACAAAAAAGCAAAATTAAAAAAATTCGAAGATTATAACTCAAACTTCCCTTTCTTGGAGACATTAAAATGTTATGTCAAGTCCTCTATGTTTGAAGAGGGGCAGTTAAGTTAACGAGGCACAGAACTTACACGACTCAGGCCTCGCTGGTCAGCGAGTACAAGTGCGGTAGCACCGGTATTAGTCATGAGGCCCTCCCTGCTCCAGGTCCCAGCCCCGCAGTCACGCTGCAGCCCCGCCCAGCGCTTCCTTGCTGCTCTGCTGAGCACCGTCATCTTCCCAAATGCCAAACCACCCTGGAGTCTGAGATAATGGGAAAGGGATGAGGAATGGGGCAGAGACGGGGTCTGGGGAGAGAGTACAATAAAGACCTGTGTCCAGCTAGAAGATGATGGGGCAATATCTGTAAAGTAATGAAAAAGAAAATACTGTCAACATAGAATTCTATTCCCAGCACAAATATACTTTACAACAAAGGTGAAATAAATATTTTTGTAGACATATAAAAATAGGAAAACTGTCATCAGCAGCAAACCTATGCTACAAGAAATGTTAAGAAAAAAAAGTCCCATCTACTGGGAGACCGAGGCAGGAGGATCACTTGAGCCCAGGAGTTTGACGTTGCTTTGAGCTATAATGACACCACTGCACTGCACTGCATCACTATAGCCCAGGTGACACAGTGAGACCTTGTCTCAAAAAATAAATAAATAGAAAGTTAGGCTGGGCACAGTGGCTCATCCCTGTAATCCCAGCACTTTGGGGAGGCTGAGGTGGGAGGATTGCTTCAGCCCAGGAGTTCAAGATTGTGGTGAACTATAATCACGCCACTGCACTCCTGCCCAGGCAACAGAGGGAAACCCTGCCTCTAAAAAAAAAAGAGAAGAAGAAGAAGAAGAAAGAAAAACATTTAAAAAAAAGAAAAAAGTTATTCAAACAGAAGAGAAATAATATCAGATACAAATCTGGATCTACATACATGAGATAAATGAAGAGCTTGGTAATTGGCATACATGTGGATAAATAGAGAAGATATTTTTCTTAGTTTAAAAATTCCTTTAAAAGATAATCACTTTTGAAAACAAAAGTTAAAAGCAATGTATCGTGGGGGTTATTATGTATGTGAAAGTAAAATGTATGAAAACAACAGAACAAAGGAAAGAAAAATGGAAATACATTGTCATAATATTCTTATACTATAGGCAAAATGATATAATATTATTTGGAGATAGGCTATGAAAAGTTAAAGATGTATACTATAGAACCAAAGCAACCACTAGACTAGTACAACAAAAAAGGCATAGCTAATAAGCCAAGAGAAGAGAAAAAATGGAATAATAAAACAATTAACACAAAGCAAGAGAGAAAAAGTGAACAAATAAAAATAAGACAAATAGAAAACAAATAGTAGGATGGTAGATTTAAACACAACCATATCAAAAATCACATTAAATGTAAATGGTCAAAATACATCAATTAATAGGCAGAGATTGACCATCTAGAGTTAAAAAAAAAGCAAGACCCAATATGTGCCTATAAAAATTCTGACATTTCTGGAATAAATGCCATTTCATCATAGTGTATAATCCTTTTTGTATGTTTACAGATTCTGCTGCTAGTATCTTGTTGAGGATTTTTACATCTGTATTTATAAGAGATATTGGTCTTTAGTTTTCTCGTGATTTATTTATCTGGTTTTAGAATTAGGGTAATACTGATGTCAGAGAATAATTGAGAAACATGCCCTCTTCTATTTCTTGAAAGAATTGTTGAAGGATTGGGTTACTTCTTCTTTAAATACTTGGTAGAATTAACCAATGAGGCTATCTAATCCTAGTCTTTTCTTCGTTGGAAGCTTTTTGATTATTAATTGTCTTAGTTCATTTTTGTTGCTATAGTAGAATATCACAGACCAGGTAATTTATTCAAAAAACTTTTATTTTTTACAGTTCTAGAGGCTGGTAAGTCCAAGAATGAGGGGCCTGAAGCTGGCAAGGGTCTTCATGCTGTGTCTTCCCATGGTGAAAGAAAGAAGGGCAAGAGAGCCAGAAAGAGAGAGTAAGAGTAGACCAACCTTGCTTTTATAACAAATCCACCCTTCCAACAACTAACCCATTCCTGTCATAATGATATCACTCCATTCTTGAAGGCTCTGTCCTAATGACCTAATCACCTTTAATAACAGGCTCCATCTCCCAACATTGTTTCATTGGGGATTAAGTTTCCAACACATTAACTTGGGAGAACACATTCAAACCATAGCACTAACTCAATCTCTTTACTTCTTATAGGTCTCTTTGTGTCTTCATAGGAAGTTGGCATTTCATCTAAGTTGTCTAAATTTTGGCATACGGCTGTTCAAAATATTTTCTTAAAGTCATTTTTATTTATGTAAGACCAATAGAGATTGCTTCCCTCATTCATTCCTGATTTTTGTAATTTCATTCTTCTTTTTTTCTTAGTCTAGCTAAAAGTTGGCTGATTTTGTTGTTTTCTCAAAGCCCTAACTTTTGGTTTCATCAGTTCCACCCCCCCCTTTTTTCCTATTCTATATTTTATTAATTTCCATCAACATTCTTATCATTTCCTTCCTTTTGTTAGCCTTGGGTTTTGACAGTTTCTAAAGTACAAGATTAGGTTGTTAGTTTCAGATATTTCCTCCTTTTTAAATATAAGTACTCATAGAGCTATAAATTTCCTCTATGCAGTGACTTAACTGCATTCCATAAATTTTTATAAGTTATAGTTTTGTTTTATTTTATCTCCAAGTATTTTCTAATTTCCCTCGTGATTTCTTCTTTGACCCATTGGTTATTTAAGAGTATGTTGTTTAATTTACACATATTTGTGAATTTTTCAGATTATCATCTTTTATTCATTTCTAATTTAATTCCATAGTGATCAGAGAATATACATTGTATGACTTCAATCTTCTTAAATTTATTGAGACTTTATAATGGCCAGTATATTGTCTATCCTGGAGAATATTCCATGTCCACTTGAGAAAAACATGTACTCTGCTGCTTTGGGGTGGAAAGTTCTATAGATGTCTGTTAAGTCTAGTGATTATAGTGTTGTTCAAGTTTTTATTTCCTTATCTTTTTCTGCCTGTGGTTCTAGCCATTGTTGAGTGTGGAGAATCAAAGTCTCCAATTACTATTGTTGAATTGTCTGTTTCTCCCTTCATTTCTGACAGCTTTTGCCTCAGGTAGTTTGGTGCTCTGTTATTAGTTGTATATGAGCTTATAACTATTATTTTTTCCTGATGAATTGACAAATTTATTTTTATAAAATTCCCCTCTTTATTTGTAGTAACATTTTTGTTTTGAAGTCTATTTCGTCTGATAGTGCAGCCACTCCAGCCCTGGTTTGATGGTTGCTTGCACAGTACGTCTTTTCCATCCTTTCACTTTCAGCCTACTTATATCTTTAAATCTAAAGCATTTCCTGTAGAGAACATATACTTGGATCACTTTATTTATATCCAGTCTGCCAATATCTGCCCTTTATTAGATTATTTAATAGCAAATTCATGTTCACTGTTGCCGTTGACGTGGCTGGTTTAGAGTATGCCATGTGCTTTCTGTCGTCTCTATGTTCCGTGTTCCTTTTGCACCTCCGTTTCTTCTTTACTATACTTTTTTTGTTTGGGTTTTTTTCTTATTATTTTTCATTTTTTGTTTCTTTTATTTAAATTGCTGTACTATTTTTAAGCAGTTCTTTTACTTATATTCTTTATAGTTGATCTAGGGATTAGAATGTATATCTTAATTTATAATCTACTTCAGATTTTTACTAACTTATTTCCAGTAGGACATAGAAAATTTACTCATATATAGCTCTGTTCTATCTATGCCCCCACACGCCTTTTTAAACAGCTTCATTAAAGTATAATTTATATTTTTAAAATGCACATATTTGTTGTATATACTGTGATAAGTTTGGATATATACATATACCCAAGAGACCATCACCACAATCAAGGAAATAAACATGCTCATTGCCTCCAAAAGTTCCCTTGTGTCCTTCTGTGGGTTTTTTATTTGTTTGTTTCTTATTTGGGGTGTGTGTGTGTGAAGAATGTTCAGCACAAGACCTATCCTCCCAGTAAAGTGTTCAGTGCACAATGCCACATTTTTAACTCTAGACTGTACAGCAGACATCTACAACATCCTCCCTCCCTGTTTGTGTGCTATTATTGTTATGCATATTATGTCTGTATATGCTACAAACCAGCAATTCATCATAATACTACCTTGTATAATTTTGTGTCTTTCACAGAAACGGAGAGAAGAAGGGGAAGCACGTGTGTGTAGTTTGTTACGTCCACCTCCTCATTCACCGTTTCCGCCCTGTCGCTTTGCTCCTGTGTGTTCCAGTTATCATCTGGTGTCATGTGCTGACGTCAGCACACCTTCGTACGCGCGAGCCGCTTTGAGCCATTGTAAAACACTTTCTATTTCTATCTGGCATAGGCCCAACAACGCAGTTATGTATATAAGTTTTTCAGTCGCCTTTAAAATCAGTTAAGAAAAGGAAAAAGAGGAAACGACTGTGTCTTTCCCTGACCTCGCAAGTAAGCTCTGGCTGGTCACTCAGCCAGAATCACACCCAGCTGTCGCCGTCCACTAGTTGCTGGCTGGTTCCTCTGCTGTCTTTGACAGTACGGTGGGCAGAGTTTGCTTATGGTATCATGTCATTTCATTAAAGTCGTGCCGATGCCATCATCTGAAGCTGTTTTGACCCTGGCGAAAGCATCATCACAGGGTTAACAGGAATTACGTGCCGAGCAGTGACAGAAATACAGCCGTAACTAAGCACAGCCAGACTGCACTCGGGCCCACTTCCTGTACCTGCTTACTACCCGGGAGTCATGTAGCACCAGGCACCGAACACTTGCATCCCCACTGCTCCTACAGGTAGGATCTATGACTTCAGAGCCGTAGGCTTTTGTTTAAGAACTGCTAAGTGTTTTTCAGATGCTGAAATCCAGGGGAACGGCTGAGGGAGGCCAGCCACTGTGAAGGCCCCGCAGAGCAAATGAATCAGCCTGAGAGTGCAGTTTCCTTGTCTCCCTGTCCCATGACTTCCCCTGCTCTCTTTCACCAGTCAACAATCTCCGTATCTTGGGCCGCTACTCATCCAAATCCCTTAAAGTGCCTTTCCCCAAACTCCTCAGAGAGGCAGATTTGAGGTTTCTTCCCACCTCCTCGTTTGGCTGTAGATCTTGTGAATAAACCTCTTTCTCTGCTGCAACTTGGTGTCTTGGTATAGTAATATACTGCACAGCAGGCAGCAATCCTGGTGTGGTTACGCTGGGAGGGCCCTTCTCAGCAGTCTCTTTCTCTGGTTCTCCCAGGAAAACGTCCGGCTGGTCTACTGTTTCACTTCCTCTTAATCGCTTACCATCTAAATCCCTGCTGTCTTTGACAATGCTCTTAGGTGCGAACCCATGCAAGCTCTGTTCCAAGTAAAGGCAGTCTCCTTAGGAAGAGCTGCACAGCCTC
>CAUYSK010079150.1:0-20124 GCA_963575035.1 Avahi laniger | reverse complement strand
TAGCCTTGAGCACTGGAAGTAATACAAGCTCTACTGCTTACAAGCAAGAGCAGGATGCATGCATGCATAGCTGTCAAAACTCTTAACCACTGGCCGGGTGCCGTGGCTCACGCCTGTAATCCTAGCACTCTGGGAGGCCGAAGCGGGCAGATTGTTTGAGCTCAGGAGTTCGAAACCAGCCTGAGCAAGAGCGAGACCCCGTCTCTACTAAAAATAGAAAGAAATTAGCTGGACAACTAAAAATATACAGAAAAAATTAGCTGGGCATGGTGGTGCATGCCTGTAGTCCCAGCTACTCAGGAGGCTGAGGCAGGAGGATCGCTTGAGCCCAGGAGTTTGAGGTTGCTGTGAGCTAGGCTGATGCCACGGCACTCACTCTAACTCGGGCAAAAGAGTGAGACTCTGTCTCAAAAAAAAAAAAAAAAAAAACTCTTACCACCTACTCAGGATGGAATTATGACAGGTATTACCAAGTGGAGGCTCAAGTCAGGTTAATAACTGACCAATGTTCACAGATCTAGAGGATAAGAAAGCTGGGCATGGAACACTGACACAGCATTAATACCCAAATCATCCTCTCATTATTATGACTTATATGTCATAAAATGAACATCTTGAAAATGTATACTGAACAGGGGTCTACAGTCATATAACACAATTGAAATAAACACTCAAACTTTCCATTGCAAACTTAATAAATGAAAGCCTCTCTAATAACATACCATTAAGAAAAAAACATACCAATATTCTAAAACACTATATCAAATACTATCACTTACGAATTACAGTAACTACTATGCTTAAAATATATTATTTTCTTAAGTATATAGTAGATTAAGCTAAGAAAGGACTTACGTTGTAATGCTAACATTTGAGGAAGGAATCACTAAAACCCGACTCGGTGCAATAAGTACTGATGTATCACATGTCACAACTCGAAGCCCTAGCAGGAACTTCCCTGGGGTAGCTCCTCCGGCTCCCCAAATGCAAATTATCTAAGGAAAGAAGAATAATTTAAAACAATTTACTAGCTCAACTACACCAATTTTAAAGATAAGTTGTCCTACCATATTATTTCATGTTTAAAATCTTAAGTTGAAAGAACTGCATAGAATACTCAAATATTAACCATTTAATATGTTTCTATAGGTCTTTAACATGTTCAATACCATAGACGTCTACTGTAATATTTCTCTATGACCTATTATACTTTTCAGCAAGTTGTTTCTATGGAAAAATATATTTCAAGTTCCTCAACCAACTTACAAGTATATTTTTGGACCACAATCTATTTATGAGTGGAACTGTATTTGAATTCCCAAGACCGAAAAATATTACAAACAAATTATAAAATGTCTCACTTCCGAAAGTTGTTTTTTTAATGTTATTAAAGAAAATTTGGAAAAAATAGAGAAGTAGAAAGAGACACTTTAAAAAAATGCATGAATAATTACAAATTTCTGCTACTTTTTTGTCTTGGGCTGATAATCTAAAATTAAATTGTTAAATATTAATATTTGCTGATGCTAGTTGCTTACCTCATAGAAACAAACTAATAATCTGTATATAAGAGCCACAACCATCATTTTCTGTAAGTCTTCCATTGATGTGTCTTCATCTATTTCTTCTATTATATAATGCATAGCAAACTTAGATATATCCCTACACAAAATAATAGTTTGTGGTTATAAAGAATTAGTTATCAGAACACTTGCACTGTTTTTTTTCATTAGTGTAAGTCATAAATTATAATTGAAATTCTAAACTAATCTTTAGATTCCTAACCATCTAGTTTCACAAAACATTCATTAGCATATTCAACAAATAAGCAGTATTATCATAAGCAGGCATTGTACTAGCCCTGGGGACAGAATGGTGAATGAATTCAGCCTGCTTTCTGCTTTCATGGAGATTCTAACCTAGCAAGAAAACAGAATAAATAAGTACCAATAATAAAGTGGGATGAGAACTGTGAAAGGAAACCACAGGATACTATGGAAATATACACCAAATACATTTAACCTTGTAAAAGCTTCCCAGAAATGACATTTAAGCTGGGATCTGAAGGATGAAGAAAAGTTAGCTAGACTAAGAAGGGGGAAAAAAGTTTCAGAGAAAGGCAACAGCAGGAGAGAAAGCCTTAAAGCAAGAGATTACGTGATGGAAGCTGAAAGCAGTTTGGTGTAGCTCAAATATTAAGTGCAAGAAGTTACAGTAATTAAGAAATAAGGGCATCTGTTAAATCAGATGATGAAATTCAGACTTTATCCTGTTGGCAATGAGAAACCATTGAAGGGTTTTAAGGCAGGAGAGGGGCAGAATCAGAATTTATGGATCACTTTGGCTTTATATCAGAAACTTGATTGAGATAAAACAGGAGAAAGGAGACAGAGTTACCACTTAGAAGACTTGCTATAATCCAAGCAAAAGATGACAGGAACTAGACTAGTGAGAAGCAATGATGAGAGAGAGGGTGGGTGGGAGGAAGAGGAGGGAACCACAGTAACGCTCAGGTTCCTGGCAAGAGTCCTGAAATTTGACTACATGGGTTTGTATCTTGACTCTGTCACTTACTACCTTTGTAACTTTTTAAGTTCTGGGCTTAATTTCTCATAAACCCAAATTTCAAACTCTATAAAATAGAAGTATTATCCTCTACCTCATAGTGGTATTAAGAATTAAATAAGAATTCATATAAAGAGGTGAGCTCAATGCCTAGCACATAGGAAGTGCTTAGGCAGTGATAGCTGACTGCTATTAGGAATATTATTAATCTGAAAGGAGGATTATTCAAATAAATGTCTCACTTTGCAGTTCACTTGGGACTTGCCTGACAGTATAAGCAATCCCATTTGGAAATGCCATCTAGTTGATTATTAATGACTCACCTATCAAAAGCTCTTTATGCCTCTGTGTTTAAGGACTCTACAACATAGTAAAAGGAAAATTAGTTCCTGGCCTAAGAGAACAGTTGAATAAAATCAAACCAGATTTGGAGGCTCCTTTTATCTGCTTTTGATAGGTGAGAATACCACACATCTTATAGAATTTATTAAGAGTCTTTTTCTCCTTTGTAGTTATTTCTTAAAACCAACAAAACAATAAATCCGACAAAGCTCTTATAAAGAAATCATGACAGTGGCACACTGATTATACATACAATCATTTGCAGGCATGATCAGAATTTAACAAAACAAGATCTCTAAATAGTAGAAATTAAAACCTTTCTGTAAATGTCCTTAACTTACTTTATTCCACTGAGGTGCATAATACTTAAGACAATGGTTGCTTTTATAAAGAAGAGAATAAAGAAATCCACCATCTCTGCCATAAATCTGTGGGCCAAGGATGGAATAACATACTCTCTGCCTGTTAAAAAAAAAAGGTGGGGGGAGTGGTTAGGAAAACTAATCATTTCACATAGGCCTTACAATACAAGCCAGGTAATGAATGGGGAAAATCAAGGTACAACTGGATAATAAATAATTTATAATCTTACAGCAATCACTGATATTGATTCTACCAAGAGTACCTGTTATTAAATACAGCAACACTACTCCACTATGTACTGAACTGCTTAAAGCTTGCTTTCAATACCTTAATGTTTAAAAATTGATTTCACAGATAAATTTGATTAGGGTACCCAATACATGTCACTAGAAACTCTAATGAGGAGAATCCAGGTGATCACATCTAGAGGACATAAAATTAAATGGTTTAGTAAAAATCAAAGTTAAGTACATACAATTAGTATAAAGTAAATCCCTGTATTTCTTCCCTATTCTTTTAGTTTGCTTTGCTTTCTATAAACTCAATAATTATCAATTCTGACTGGGATTATATTCAGGCATCAGCTAGTTTTTGTCCCATATATCCGTGGCTGAATAAATTAAACAAAAAGTTTAACTAATAAAAAGTCAGTAAACCAAAGAATGTAACTAAATAAAAATATTATAGTTTCCATACAGAAGTAAACACTTAGATAATATACAAGATCTGTAAGCCACGGCCCAATCAAAGCTTCCTGACTCCATCTGTATTCACGTAAATCTCCTTTTATATCCCTTCAGGTCCACTGTCCCTAAGCAGCCAATGTCTGGATTATTTCCAGACTACCAGTCAAGCCCCTCCGAAAGTGGATTTGCCATCTGGGAGTTTAGCTTTGGAGCATTCTCTCCAGAGCGTGGAGATCAAGGTAAGAGGATGGCTAGAAGAGCGAAGATTTCTTTACATGTGGAAATAACTAGTCCCATGAGTAAGGGAATCAATTCGGAGCGCCAGTTCTAAAGGAATAAGAAACTGTATAGCCCCGTACACTTTAGGAATTTAAGGCCTGGACAAACCACAGCTGATGCACGCGGAGAATCACTGATCAGAGTGGCAATTACAGATTTAAAAGGAGTGCCCGCTCTACCTCGCAGGCAGTTCACTGAAGACCCTTATGCTCCGCCCAACCTCTACCTCGCGCTTCTCACCTGCCTGCCGCCCGGTCTCGCTCGGGGTTCGCGAAGGGGCTGCGGATCCTACCCTCGTCACTGGAGAGGCGCGGACTGATCCTTGCACGTGAGGGACCCGGGGTCCCAGGCCAGCGACTGGAGCAGGAGTGGTGATGCCCGCGGCCGCCCCGGGGCCAGGCCCCGCGGCCCCGGCACTCAGGAAGTAGAAGGGGTTGTAATAGCCCAGCTGGGGGGCCGGGGGCGCCGCAGCCTGGGGACCCGCAGCGCCGCCCGAGGGGTAGGTCGGCGTGGGCGGATGGGGGCTGCAGTAGGCGGGGAAGGTGGCTAGGCCGCTGTGCCAGGTGAGGTAGCCGCAGTAGGACTGCCACAGCCACTCGTGCACCTGCCGGGAGTACTCGCGAGCGCTCAGCCGCGCCGGCCTCTCCCGCGGTGCCGCGGCCTCAAGCGCCTCGCAGCCCGCGGACTCCTGCAGCTCCGCACCAGAGCCGGAGGCCGCCTCCCCGCGCTTCC
This sequence comes from Avahi laniger, assembly GCA_963575035.1. Taxonomy (NCBI): domain Eukaryota; kingdom Metazoa; phylum Chordata; class Mammalia; order Primates; family Indriidae; genus Avahi; species Avahi laniger. The sequence continues at coordinate 15,157 of CAUYSK010079150.1, read as the reverse complement.
TGAGCTCGCACGCCGGCTGCGACTCCTCGGCGGCGGTCGCGAGGCCGGGGGCTGGGGGCCGGCCCGGGGCCTGGGGTTCAACCTGGGGCCCAGCCCGGGGGCACGGGGCGGCGGCGGCGGCGGGAGGGCCTCTCAGGGAAGGGACGGTCTCGTGGTCCCCTCCGCCGTCGTCCTGCCCTGGAGGGCGGCCTCGGGCTTCCTCGGGCCCCTCTGCCATGTCGCCTCAGCAGCACCCTCCGCGGTACCTGTCACTACGCCGTCTCCCTTCCCCAGTGGCCCCTCCCCAACGGCCCCGTCGCCACCGCAGCCGCCACAGGCGTCAACAATCCACCAGCGGAAGCGGAAACCCCGCCCCCAGGAGCGACGCCGGCCGCCGGGCGGAGCCGGGCGGAGAGCGCCGGGCGGTGGGGCCTCGGGCCCTAGTCGGGTCCGGTCCCGGAGAGTCACTGGCTTGCCGCTTGTCGGGTCCAGAGTGTCCCTGCTTCCCTGTATGGTTTTAATGAAGTGTAACGCCTAAGGGCTCTCTAGACGTCCAGTGGGGTTGGAGCTAGGTTGTCGGGGAGAAACTGCGGACGGACAGGATTTCCGAGAGGTCCCAGAGTCAGCGCAGACTTTTCCGCTGCGGAACCGCGCGTGGTTTTGGTCTCCAGGTGCAGGGCTTGTTGCTGTGCCTGCCCGCGTTCATTCCAGTTAACCATCTGTGCTTGAGAAGGTGATACGGGACGCATCTGTCCACTTAGAAGATAAGAAATTAAAAGTCAGACTAAACTGGGACATAAATTAGCATATCGCTACCACCGAGAGGCTTATAATCAACTTAAGGATTTAGGAAAGTATATTAAAATATAAATATGTGAGGCACTATATGTAATTCAGAGGAAGGGGGAATCATGAGTACTCCAAAGCCCTGGGATATGACCTGGGCCTTGCTTAACAGAAAATAAAGGACAAGACACCTAAGGTTGAGACAATGGGTGTGAAGAAAGGCACAGTTCTGCTGGAGCAGAAGGCTTGTGTCTACAGCAGTGGAAAGAGGACCTACAGGGGCCAAGCACTGTGGAAATATTTATTAATGATGATGCTGTTGGGACCAAGAGAAAACTTTGCCTTTCCTCTCTGAAGGTTTGCTGAAAGTCTCTGACAAGAGGCAGATTAATAGGAGAAAAAGCATACAAATTTATTTGATCATAGTTTTACGTGACACAGAAGCCTTCAGAATGAAGACCCAAAGATACAGGGCAAATTGTCCATTTTTATGCTTAGGTTCAACAAAGTACGGACAGCCATGTAGAAATAAGATAGAACAAAAAGGGTGTGACCCAGCAAGCCCTGTCTGTCTAGATTCTCTTGGTCTCTCTGAACATACATTCCTTCTTCCTTCCCCTGGGTGTGGTGCATGACCCTCTCTGGAATGGGGGTCTTACTACCTACAGTCAAACAAGGTAGGTCGGACAATTTCTTTATGGCCAGTTTTACACAGAAAAGCAAGCGGAAAGTTAGGGTAATATTTTTAAGCTTCATGGCTGGCTTTAGGGGAAAGGGGTTCAGCTTTCTATGGCCCATCTTGGGGGAGAGGGATTCTAGTTTCTGTGGCTAGCCTTGGGGAGAATGGGATGGAGAGACAGGGAGGGCAGGAGAAGGTCAGAGAAAGACTTTGTACTTCTGAGCCCTTCATTTTGGGTTATTGCTTTCTGAGTCCCAACAATGCCCAGAATCGTTTTTTATTTTACTCTGAAAGATATAAAAGCTGTAACTTTTGCCTGTAAGAAGCTAATGCTCTGGTGGGGAAGGACATTCATGAAACATTTGAAAATCTATTTAAGAATTCAAAATAAGGGAAAGATTATGGTGGCCTATAGCTAGAAAGGTTTATCCTTACAAATTTGGTTTTAAAATCAACTATGAGAAAGTTTTAATGTTCAAACAAACAGGTATACCAAGTTGGAGTGGGGAGACAGGAGAAACAGGAACAAAAAAATGAAAACGGCTTGGAGTGAGTGAAATATTGTGATTACTGGAGACATGGGCTTGCTTCAAATACCACTGTTTATGTCCCACATGCACAGTGTCACTGTAGAGACATAAATAAAATGTTATAAGACTGTGGTCCCCAACCGCTGGGCTGCAGACCAGTACAAATCTGTGGCCTGTTAGGAACCGGGCTGCACAGCAGGAGGTGAGCAGTGGGCCAGGAAGGGGGAAGCTTCATCTGTATTTGCAGCCACTCCCCATAGCTTGTGTCACCGCCTGAGCTCTGCCTCCTGTCAGAACAGTAGTGGCAGTTAGATTTTCATAGGATTGAGAACCTTACTGTAAACTGCGTATGCGAGGGATCTAGGTTGTGCATTCCTTATGAGAATCTAATGCCTGATGATCTGAAGTGGAGCTGAGGTGGTGATGCTAGTGCTGGGGAGCAGCTGCAAATGTAATGAGCTTGAATCATTTCGAAACCCTCCCCCTCTTACTCCCATCCATGGAAAATCTGTCTTCTGTGAAAGCAGTCCCTGGTACTAAAAAGATTGGGGACTGCTATTATAAGACGTGAAAGAGCAAACGAAGTCAGAAAAAGAAAAACTCAGAAATGTAATAACAGAACTTGGGAAAGAATTAGAAATAAAAGAAAAAATGATTTTGGAAAAGAGAACTAAAATAGAAGGAACAAAAGAGTAAGAAAATACGATAGATAGTGCCTAAAGAGAACTGGAAGTCGAAAATGAGATTTTTTTAAAATCAAAAAGAATTGTAGAAAGAGAAATAATTCGAGAGAAATGATAAATATTGAAGATATGCAAAAAAAGATCCAACAGGTCTTGGATCTTTAATCTTTAATAGATTAAAAGTCCCTGATAAAGGAAACCTAAGTCGGGTAACGGAATAAATACAACACATTTTAATTCAAGAATTTTTTTTCTGAATTACATATATATCTCCTCAGATTTTTTTATATGTGTGTGTGTATATATATATATATGTATATATACACACACACACACACACAAAGTCACTTAACAATGAGGATACATTCTGAGAATGCATTCATCGTTAGGCGATTTCATCACACGGACAACATACAGTGTACTTAGACAAACCTAGATGGTACAGCCTAGTACGCACAGGGCTTATATGGTAGACCTAGGCTACAAACCTGTACAGGATGTTACTGTACTGAATAATGTAGGCAATTATAACACAATGGTAAGTATTTGTGCATCTAAACATAGAAAAGGTGTGGTAAAAATACAGTATAAAAGATAAAAAATGATACACCTTATGGGACACTTACTATAAGTGAAGTTTGCAGGAGTGAAAGTTGCTCTCGGTGAGTCAGTCAGTGAGTGGCAAGTGAATGTGAAGGCCTAGATTACCGTACATTACAGTAGATTTTATGAACACTGTACACAGGTTATACTAAATATATTAAAAAAATTTTTTTTACTGTAACTTTATAAACTTTAAGTTTTTTAAACTTAAAATTTTTTTCTTAAATTTTATTTCAGAATATTACAGGGGTACAAATGTTTTGGTTACATCGATTGCTTTGCACTGCTTAAGACAAAGTTACAAGTGTGGCCGTCACCCAGATAGTGTGCATTATACCCGTTAGGTATGATTTCACCCATCCCCCGTCTCCCCCCGCCCCCTGAATTTTTAAAAACTTTTTGACTCTTGTAATAACACTTGACTTAAAATACAAACACATTATAAAGCAGTACAAAAATATCTTCTTTTTAAATATTCTTATTCTATAAGCTTTTTTCTATTTTTAAAATTTTTTATTATTTTAGTTTTACTTTTTAAGCTTTTTTGTTAAAAACTAAGATACACACACATTAGTCTAGGCATACACAGGGTCAAGATCTCCAAGATGTCACTAGGCAACAGGAATTCTTCAGCTCTGTTATCATCTTATGAAACCACCTTCGTATATGCCATTCATTGTTGACTAAAACATCGTTACGCAGTGCATGACTGTATACATATATATGGTTCTATATGGTAATATATAATATGAGATCATATATGTGTATATATATATATAGAGAGAGAGAGAGAGCATACTGTATCTGAAAACATTGACAATGAACAACAACAAGATGTATTCTACTAAAATTACTAGACTTCACATTTTTAAAAAAGTGGCCTGAGGACCAGACTGGGCAACATAGTGAGACCTCATCTCTACAAAAAAAGAAAAAATTAAGCCAGGCGTGGGACCTGTAGTCCCAGCTACTCAGGAGGCTGAGGTGAGGGGATTGCTTGAGCCCAGGCCTCCAAGGTTACAGTGAGCCATGATCACCCCACTACACTACAGCCTGGGTGACAGAGTGAGACCCTGTCCTTAAAAAAAAAGTGATCTTAGGCCAAAAAATCAAGTAATTTATGAGAGAAATAAAACTGGATTATTGTAAGACTTCAACATTAACGCTTCATGGGAGAAGAAAGTGGTGAAATATATTTAAAATATTCAAGGAAAGAAAATGTGAACCAAAGATTTTATACCCAGGAAAACTGACTTTCAAATATAAAAACATAATTCCTTATCAAAATGGAAGAATTCAGGAAGTATTCACTTGAGTTCTTCCCGAGGAATATACTTCAGCATGAAGCTCATCAACCAAAATGACTCATAGGCAATGATAGAAGCACAGGTGGTGGACATTAAATATTTAATTGCTTGCAGAACTGAAACTCAATGAGGGTGAGGGTTTGCATCGGTCAGGGTCGAAGAAATGGAAACCACACAGTAACTTGAACAGGGAACATTTACCATAAGGAATTTTTTTAAAGAGACGGGTCTTGCTCTGTTGCCCAATTGGTGTCAAACTCCTGGGCTCAAGCAGTCCTCCCACCTCAGCCTCCTAAGTAGTTGGGACCATAGGGCTGTACCACTGCATCCAGCAGTGTAAGGAATTATTGATGGGATTGGAATTAAGGATGTTTGACTAATAAGAGGCAAAGAGAATTGTAAACCATAGGGAATAGCAGAAATAGGGAGCAGCCACTACTCTTAGGATTGAAATAGGGTGTCTAAGGAAGAGATCTTCTTTCTGATACTTCCAGGGCTGAGATCTAGACCTTGTGGGAGAGACCATGATTGTTGCTCACTGGTGGGCAAAAAAGTTCATTGAGGTGTCACATCAGTGGGTCCTGTTAGAAATCCTGTCTCTGGAGTGCTGGGAGAAGCTATCCACGGGGAGATGCTGCATCTCAGAATTCACTGCGAAATGTCAAGAGAAGCCACTCACAAGGAGATGCTTTGCCGGCAGCATAACACTGTGAAGCCATCCACAGAATGGCGTGCTGGGGGAAGCTGTCCATGGGCAGTTGCTGCTTGCTGCTGACCGCTAGGCACTGCTGCAAAGAACCATGCACTCTGCAGGAACCCAAGGAGATAAAAACATACATGTGTATCAGGAAGAGTAGCCACTGCCTCCTCTGGTGTCCCCCCAGTGCACAAATCCTGACATCAAACTAGCTGGCATGGGAGAAGTATTTGCAGAGTTCAGCTTCATTACTGCTGAGAAAGCAAGGATTTGAAGCTGAGAGTCAATAAATTGACACCTGACACAGTAAAAAGAGAATATAATATGAGATGGACTTATATTCTGAAATGTTAATACAAAATAACTATAAAATAGGGGAGTATGGAGAGAATATAGGTGAAAAGTTTTAAACATTTGGTGTATTGATGGTGGTAATATTAGTATTGTTATTTTGGAAATGTGTGTTCAATATGGGGTAAATGACTAATCATCATCAGTATGAACTTTTATCTGCCAATCAGTCTATTTATCTTATTTCTCTTTTCAGTAGCAATGATCATCCTTATCATCTGGACTGTGGTCTTGAAATATGAAGTCCCACTAAAAGAAACAAGGGATTCTTGGAGAAATGGATAATTCTAGACCTAGGGCAGGCAATGTATGAAATGAGCATGAAATATTTTGTCATACTACAGAGCAAAGAAACTATTAGAGACTTCCAGAGTCATGTCCAAAGCACCAAGATGAGGAGGCTCCTGCTGGCTATAGATGGGACAATTTGAGTTTCAATAAGGATAATAGTTAGAATCAACTGAAACCTATAAAATATGTTTAAAAACATAAATTCATAATAATGTGTAGTTTTACAAAAGGGATTAAACCTGCATGTGCTCAAACTTCTGGATCCAACTGCAAATTTACAGAAACAGAGGACAAAGGGGCATGTTGAAATACACCCCAAGTGTACAATCTGCAAAATCTAGACCACGGGGAATCCTATAAGTCAAACAACTGAGTTCTTCAGTAGACACATTGTAAGAAAAAAAAGGAATGGGGAAAGCCTATAGATTAAAGAAGACTTAAAAGACATAAAATTAAAGAAAAGAGCAAGACTAAACTATAAGATCTAGGAATACACTTCAATGCAAAAAAAGTGATTACTATAAAAGTCAGGATCTGATTCCTTTGAGGGAAGGAAGGATTTGTGATTGGGATGGAGCAAATGGACAGGCTTCTGGTGTGGCTGACAAAGTTCTATTTCTTGATTTGAGAAGTGATTACAAGGATGTTCACCTTATAATAAACCATTAAATAGTTAAAGAAACTGACATGGAGAGTTTTCCACTCACATACCCTGATTTTAAACTCCAAAGGATATACTTCAGCAGGAAGGAAATGGAACTCAGAAGCACGGAGTGTGAGATGCAAAAGGAAATGACTTTAAGAAAATTATGTCCTGCAAGGGATCTAAGTTTGAGAAAAATAGTCTGGAAAAGTACGATGAATTGACTACATGTGTTTATCTCCCTTCTAAAACCCTCATTGAAATGAAACAAAGGAATAAAGTTACAACCTGCAAGGTAGATGTATTTTTGCAAGATAGAAGATCCTACTAGGGAGGAGAGACTCGGAACTTGGAGGTATAAGGTACTTTGGAAAATGGAAATGAGGCACAGTACTTAAATGAAGCAGATTAAGTGAAAAAGTCTGTATGCTGAAAGCTCTGCTCTTCGAATACCTCCTGAGCAGATACTGGAATATTCTTCTTTTGAGAAACTTGATGGCCCCAGAGAAAACCTATATGTTGCTATTGGAGGTTCCAGAAATAAAAAGTTTGGTTTGCCAGTTTATCACTGTAATCCCGAAATTCACCAGCAGATAAAAACAACAGAGATAACAGACTAGAGGTGGGGAAAGAAGTCTCAAAAACAAACATGAACTCTGTAAATTATGTGATACATTTGTATTTTAGAGAATAGTTCGACGATTTTTTTTTTTTTAAGACAGTCTTGCTCTGTCACCCCAGCTAGAGTGCAGTGGCTTGATCACAGCTCACCACAACCTCAAACTCCTGGGCTCAAGAGATCCTCCTGCCTCAGCCTCCTGAGTAGCTGGGACTACAGGTATTTGCCACCACGCCCAGCTAATATTTTCTATTTTTAGTAGAGATGGGATCTCACTCTTGCTCACGCTGGTCTTGAACTCCTGACCTCAAGTGATCCTCCTACCTCGGCCTCCCAGAGTGCTAGGATAACAGGCATGAGCCACTGTGCCCAGATGACAAATTTTTAAAAATAGATAGGTATACATAAAACCAAACATTTAAAAAAAGAAAGGCAATCATTAACACCAGGAAAAGCAAAAAAACGAAACCAAAACAACAACAACTCAAGAAAGGAAAGGAAATGTAATCATAAACTACTTGGCTCATTATTAAATAATATTTACATAATCATAACAATATCAATACTATTAATCAAAATTGTGATATATTTAATTATAAAGGATGGGAAATAGAGGAAGTGGAGGAAAGCATAAGTTAGCTGAATGCTATTCTATATAGGAAGTCAGTAGATGACATCTAAAACAGACCAAAAAAATGAAGTAAACACTTTATTTAGAAGTATGGAGGCAATGGGCCGGGCGCGGTGGCTCACGCCTGTAATCCTAACACTCTGGGAGGCCGAGGCGGGAGGATCGTTAGAGCTCAGGAGTTCGAGACCAGCCTGAGCAAGAGCGAGACCCAGTGTCTACTAAACATAGAAAGAAATTAGCTGAACAGCTAAAAACATATGTAGAAAAAATTAGCCGGGCATGGTGGTGCATGCCTGTAGTCCTAGCTACTTGGAAGGCTGAGGCAGTAGGATTGCTTGAGCCCGGGAGTTTGAAGTTGCTGTGAAATAGGCTGACACCACGGCCCCCTAGCCCAGGCAACACAGTGAGACTCCATCTCAAAAAAAAAAAAAACAGAAGTATAGAGGCAAATACAGCAAATACTAGATGAAGCAACTCAAAGAATTGAACATACTCAGGGTCAGCTTTATAGAAGTTAAATGAAGGCTCCCCTTCTTCAAGACACTTAAACCTGTCAGAATGTTATTGTAATATCCTGATTTTATAAAAAGCAAAAGTAATTTAGTGCCATCTGCAGCTACTTTCTTTGTTGGCAGTGTAAATTGGTACAATCCCCATGTAGGGCAATTTAACAATATTGGTTGTATTTAGAAATGCGTGTGCCCTCAGACCCAGCATTTTCAGTTGTAGGACTGTACCCTACAATTATTTGCATACAGGCAAAATGACTTATATTCAAGTTTGCAGCATTATTTGATTGGAAATTTAATGTCTCTCATTAGGGGACTGGCAAAATCTGTAGTGGTGCATCTATACCAAAGACTGCTACATACTACCTACGATCCCGCTGGTCTCCTTGCCTTCAGTTTTCTCCACTTGACCTGCTCCAATTCATTTATTGCACCATTATAGGCAGATTTTCTCTAAATCAGTTGAGAGAAAGAGCCTTTAGTACCTGTCCTGAGTCTTGAAAATACTTTATTTCCCCAGATGGCTGATAGGAAAAAATTACCCTCGCCCAAACTGATCAAGTCCTTGTGCAGAAGCATGCATTTAGAAGTCTCAGTAACAGAGCTGCGTTAGAAAGCAGCACGTAAGAGTTAGACACATGAAGTGTTATGAAGGTCATTTTATTTCTTCTTCTGTAATTGTTATTCGATGTTTGGGACTTCAGATCCAAACTAGAAAATTTTACTTTAAACACATTTGATACTTTGAGCTAATATTAGAAGCAAGATTGCAGAAAGTTAGCTTGATCTGGCCTCTGAGGTTTGGGAGCCAAGTGAGAGGGGGAGACAGCTACCATTGGGGTGTGTAGTTGGAACAGCTTTTGCTTTTTACTGCCCAGCATCCCTTCCCCCTTCTAGGAACAGCCTCTTGCTTATGCTTTGGAAAACTGCCCCTCCCCCATTCTTTTGGTTCTTGCGCAGGTGGAGCTGTCAAACACGATTCCACCAACCTGCCCCCTCCTCTTCCAATATGGGCCAATGAAATTTTTATCTCCAAAGAATTTGAATCTTGAGTTGTGAATGAAAGGGGTTGGATGTCTATCAGCCAAAAAGACTGACCATAAGCCTCTGTTACTGTATCCTTAGAGTGTCCCTGGTTCCTGATCTCTTTAAGGCCCAGTTGTTCACCTTTCCCATTGATTCTGTGAGTGAAACAATATTCTTATCGTAATTTTTTTTCTTATTAGCTAGAGTCTAATTCTTTGGATTGTAACCAAAGACTAATAATTATAAAAGAATCATAATCACAATATGCTATACCAGTTGAGCCATATGAAATATACTTATCTTTTGCTATTCTGCGTAGTTCCCTTTGGAATTTTTTTTTTTAAGAGATGGGGTCTTGCTGTACTTGAAATCCTGGGCTCAAGTGATTCTCCCACTTCAGGCTCCCAAGTAGCTGGAACTGCAGGCACTTACCACTGCATCTGGCCTCCCCTTTCTTAATCCATGTGGTTCACTTGAAGCTAACTGCCCCTCTTTGCTCCTGGAAGTGACACATGAGAGAATTGCATCCCCTAGCCACAAGATCAGGGATAAGAATGTGATATATATTGGATACATAAAGTAGTCTCTGGGATTTTGCACCATCTGAAAAGAGATGCTTTCTGTTCACTGGGCAGCTAGTTACATGTAAGAACAGTATTAGCACATAGCTGCTGGTGGTCACATTTGCCACGAATTGACCTTACCTGAAAGCGAAACCAACACAGAGAAAAGTGGAACCGAGAGATGGAGAAACAGAGAAAGTACCCTCGTGACATGTTTCTAGCCTGGATCCAACTACGCCTGAAGCTCTCTGCTTGAATTTTAGAGTTACTCAAGCTTTTTCTTTTGTTTCTGTTACTCGCAACCGAAAGTATCCTACTAAAGGGTGGGATTCCACCTTCTTCACATTCTCTCCTTTTCCTTGTTGGTGAACTATGGCTCCGTATATCTATCTTGGAGCATTTTCCATGAGGAAAGGTTTACATCACTGTTTGCAGCTTTTTTTCAAGTACAGTTGAGTATCCCTTATCCCAAATACTTGGGGCAAGATTTTGGATTTTTTTGGATTTTGGAATATTTGCATATATATAATGAGACATCCTGGGGATGGGACCCAAGTCTACACTTGGGTGGAATCTATTTATGTTTTATAAACACCTTATACACATAGGCCGAAGGAAATTTTGTACGATATTTTTAATAATTTTATGTACATTGGCGCATCGGAAAGCAAAGGTGTCACTATCTCAGTCACCCATGTTGACAATCCGTGGTTGGTTGGCATCATCATCACACCTGACTCTGAAATTGTGTGTTAGTGATAAGCAATAATTTTCTTTGATTTATTCACACATAGCAGTAAAAAAAATACGACATGCCATTAATTAAAAAATGAAAAAAATTTAAAAATTAGTGAAAAAGTAATGTGTTCAGTATAACTAAGCAGCACGGCAGTATCACCAGAATTCCTGTGTCAGCTGTAAAACAACGAACACCAGCAGGCTTTCAGCCTCCACCTACGAAGCTGTGTTTTGATTCAAAGGTTATTGCTAACTGTATTTTACTTTTTTTAGGTTAGAAGAAAAATCAGAAGCATTTGAGGGACCAGGAAGTGGGTCCATGAGGGGGCATTCTGAATAAACTGTATGTCATGTGCCTGCGTTTTGATTGCAACCTGTCACGTGAGGTCAGGTGTGGAATTTTCTACTTGTGGTGTCATGTCGTGCTCAAAAAGTTTTGGATTTTGGAGCATTTCTGATTTCAGATATTTGGATTAGGGATGTCCAACCTGTGTTCACTTTCAACAAACTTCCTTAGAGCTGGGTCATAAATATCCAAATGGTACCGTCTGGTGTTGCTCTCGAAAGCATTCCTCATCATTGATTACAAACCAGCGCCTTGGTCATAGGCCAGTGATATTTAACACTTTTCTCTTAGAGAGGGAGCTATTTGTTACCTGGGCATTTTGCTGAGCAGCTCCCTAGGAATTCAATCTCATGATCCCATCATCTGGCTGCAGGCATTTCAGGAATGATATGCACCAGTTGTTCTCAATTCTGGTCGCATACTAGAATTTCTGAGAAGTCTTTAAAAAACACCCATATCTAGGCCTCACCCCTAAAATTCTGATTTAATTCGTCTTGGTTAGGGCCCAATCACATTTTTAAAATACTCCCCAGGCAATTCTGCATAACCAGAGTTGAGAACCACCGACACACACAGGGTCTCTAGATAGCCCTCGGTAGCTCTAACCAAAGAGTTCCTCAAGTGAATGTGTAGACTTTCTCTACCCGCTCTGGTCACAAATTTGTTTCTATATTCATTTGCTGAGCATTTGAAGTGCTGGATACTATGCCAGATACTGGGCTAGAAAGGTGAGTGTAACCCCGTCTTTGCAGTTGGAAGTCTGACAGAACAGATAGAAGAGATTGACTGGTAAATAAGTACAGGGTGAAGTGTGAACCCACAGGAGGGAGTGGTCAGTTCTATCCTCAACGAGACAGAGGTGAGAACTGGGAAGGGCTTTATTTACGAGGTGGCTTTGAGTTGAGTGGAATCTTTAAGCATTTATTATAAGAACGTGGTAGGTCAAGTGATTTCAGGGAGAGGGCAATCTGACCAAAGTTCATGGAAATAGCCAAGCTGATACTTACAGTCTCAAGTAGACCTATGTAAAGTTAAGTCTGGAAAAATAGAGAGAAACTGGATTATGAAGGGCTTTTGGTATAGGTATGAAGGAGTTTGGACTTTATCCTGTAGACAGCAGAAGCTATCAAAGAGCCTTCACCAGGGAGATGAACCTGATCATATCTGTTTTTTCAGAAACGTGTTTCTGGTAACAGTGCAAGAGATGGACAGTTGGAGTGGTGTGAAGTTGAAGACCTGGACTCCAGTTAGGAGACTATAGTCTAGACTAGATAAGACAAAGACCAAGGAAATAGCCATGGGAATATAAAGGAGAGGGGACATTGAGTGAAATTAGGGAAGCACAATCCGCAGAATTTGGTGACCGAGCAGGTTTGGAGAGAGAGAGAGGGAGGCAGCACACAGTCTGTGGCTCAGATGACTGAGCGAGTGGACTGTGATGCCTCTCACGGAAATGAAGAAGGCAGAAGGAAGGGAGCACAAGACGGTGGAAGTAGGGGGCAGTGAGATGCCGGTGGGATATCCAAGGGGCATCAGCTGTTCAATATATTGTATCTGTAAAGATTGAGTGAGAAGACAGGCTTTCCATAATAAGGGAATCGTATTAGTCAGGGTTTTCCAGAGAAACAGAACCGAAAGGAGAGAGATATACATATCTTGAAAGCATTCCTCATCATTGATTACAAACAAGTACCTGGGCCATAGGCCAGTGTTGTTAGAACTTTTCCTTTGAAGAAGGAGCTATATACATATGAAGAGATTTATTATGAGGAATTGTCATACACAATTATGGAGATTATGGCATACGTGATATGGAGACTGAGAAGTTCCATGATCTGTCTGCAAACTGTAGACCCAAAAAAGCCAGGAGTGTAATCCTAGTCCAAGTTTGACGGCCTGAGAACCTGGGGCACTGATCAATGGTGTGCATCCCAGTCCAAGGTCAGAAGAAGATCAATGTTCTAGCCTCAAGTAGGCAGGCAGGAAACAAAAAAGGGGAGAATTCATCCTTCCTTCACCTTCTGTTCTATTTAGGCCCTCAGCAGAGTGGATGGTGCCCGCCCACATGGGAGAGGGAAATCTACTTTACCGAGTCCACCAGTTCAAATGCTGACCTCATCAGGAAATATCCTCACACAAATACCCAGAAATAATGTTTAATCTGGGCACTCCCTAGCCCAGTCAAGTTGACACATGGAATTAACCATCCCAGGAGTTCCGCCTGGTGTCAAAATCATAAAGAAATCAGGAAGGATGAAAACTGTGGTGGGTGTTTTCTTTTTTGAACACCCTCCCTCTTTACCACCCCGCCTTTTGGTTAATAGCACCCAATATCCTCTTACTGAACAACCCCCCTCTCAATATGTGCAGCTGTGTTAGGACCGTCAGCGCATTCTGCACTGCCACTCCATGCCATGCTCAGCAAAGTGGACTGGCTTTCCTGGGACTTGGAAAATGGGGCCAAGTGAGCCGAAGATGGAATGATTTGAATGCCAGGAGAGGATCCGTATCTGATGAGACTATTGATTAACTCTTGCTACCTGTACTTCTTCCTGTGATATTTTGTCTATCTATCTGCCTATGAGTCAAGGTCTCACTATGTTGTACAGGCTGGATTTGAATTCCTGGGCTCAAGCAATCCTCCTGCCTCAGCCTCCTGAGTAGCTGGGGCTATGACAGGTACCACTGTGCCTGGCTCTGATATACTTTTAGTACATTTCTGTTAAGCCTAAATTAGCAGGGGCTGATTTACGATCCTTCCAACTAGTTTAGGAACCTGGATTTGGCCAATAGGAGTCACGGGTGGCTTTGCCTGAGCGGTCTCGTGGGGCGAGGAGGGAAAGGCTGATTGAAGGCGGAATGGAAGGTGAGAAAGTTGAGATAATAATTGCATTCTCACCTTTAAGGAGTTTGTTTTGGAATAGAGTCTACGGACCATACCACCCTGAACGCACCCGATCTCCTCTGGAATAGAATCTGTTAAATAAATGGTTAATTATTTTTAACCATGTTTGAATCCATATTTTAAGAGGGAAACTGAAAAGCGAGTTCCTGAAACTTGGATAGCCATAAATATGTTGTTTTGTTATGAATTTCTCTAATTTTTAGTAAGACAAACTCGTTTCTAGTTTATCAACGTATTTTAACTATTCTTACTAGTAATATATGGCAAACCTGCCCCATGATGTCAAACTGGTCTTTAAAGTGTTTAATTCAGAATAAGGGTCTTCTGATAGAAAGCAATTTGTAAAAAAAATAAAACCACTACCAAAGGCTTATTTTGTAAATAATATACCCAAAGCACCAAATCAATTATTAAATTGAAAAATAATTTGATTTTGGTACTACTTTTTAGAAATACACATAAAATAAGGCATCTTTTTCTTCTCTAGCCAGACTTGGAGCGATTGGCTGTACTGTATAATGATTTTCTGCCCCCTAGTGGCTGTTAAAAAGCATTGAGAAATTTGTCATCGGCTTTTAACTATTTTGTATTGTGGTAAGAATATATTTTCTTTATAAGAGAATTTTTGATTTCAGGAATTCGAAGTGAGTTAGAAACGTCATCATTCACAAGAGGCGCGCGCTACTCTTAAAAATAAGCTGAATTCATAAAATACTAAATAACTGTTAACCTCCTTATATAACGTAAACGGACGGGACTTGAGGCAACCAGCAGGTGGAGGAATTTCCAAAGCTAAGACTCCGCAGGCTCCGAACCCGACTTCGGAACCTGACGACTGTAAAGATGATGGATTCAGCCGTCTCTGCTTTGCACTGGCAGAAACCAGAGACGTCTGTTGACCAGCTCCAAGTTATGCACACGTATTGTCCATGAAATTCCGGTGGAAGGAAAGACTCTTTGGGGTTAGGATTAGATTTTACTCGTGAAATATGAGACTGGGGTGAAGGGAAAGCATCGTTTGAGGCTGGATAGCAGGAGATAAAAAGCTGAAAATAAGTCACATGTATGATGAAGAAAACGACTATGCCCTAAGAGAGGAAGGAAGCAAACAAGAGAGTGCCTTGGGGAAATGTTAGGAAGTGTGATGTCACGCAGAAAGGTCAGGGATGGAGGTGAGCTTCGCTTTGGACCAGTCAGCAACAGAAGGACAAATATTTATAAAATATAAAGTTTCGGTACAATTGAATGTCAAAACATTGATTTGCTTCTGC